>CM076584.1:420213262-420328653 GCA_034641835.2 Pinus albicaulis
TTACGTCGGAGGCATTTTCTTTGCGGGCTTGGGGTGAGCAAACACTATTCACCATAGCCAATAAGAAGTTTTTGTTATCGCCCTTCGAGCAAATTAAAATCGGACAAATGTTGGCTCTTTATATGCTTATTCCGTCGTCGCCATTTTACTCTTTATACGCTTATGCCGCAGTCGTTGTTTGACTTAACGCAATGCTCGACGCTCGCTAAGGAACCAGTCAGCTGCAAAAATCTCCCCCTACTCCTCCTCACGATAACACTGGCCTTACTGTATGCACAAGGAGGAAAAGAAGAATCCCATCTTCTCTGAGGATCTATCAGCCCAAGCTCTTAAACAATTAGGAGACCGATGTGATCTCTTACAGCATGAAAATAGATAGCTTTAGCAAGAAGGCACATAGCGCTGAAGCAATGGAGATATTCTCATTGTTCAAATCTTATGAGAAGCATTGCTATCCCTAGTTCCTTTGTTTCTACTCAATTCCAGATGATATTGACGGATACGTGTTGCCATAGGCTCTATGCGCCTTACCTGAACTCTCAAATCAGTTAATTCTTTGTTGCAGTGGAGCACAATGCCATCGTGGTCAAGAATCTGGCTGATCGCTATCTGGATGCCCGTACCAATAAATCCAGAGAGGAATCCAGCATCCCCCCTGATATGATTTTCTCAGAACAACAATATACACAATCCCTTTTAAACTCAACCGAATT
This sequence comes from Pinus albicaulis, assembly GCA_034641835.2. Classification (NCBI taxonomy): domain Eukaryota; kingdom Viridiplantae; phylum Streptophyta; class Pinopsida; order Pinales; family Pinaceae; genus Pinus; species Pinus albicaulis. Next base: position 420,213,976 of record CM076584.1, read on the forward strand.
AGTAGAAGCGAAAATATATTTGAAATTTTTCCAAAATCACAATAGATTTGCCCTTGGCTTCACTGGACTCCTAAAGCAATACTAACAGCACATACCAAAGCCCCAGGCAACCAGAAAATTGTACACAATATTTCTATCTTCTATATTACAAGCAACCTAGCTTTGTAGATTATTTTTGCTGCTGTTGTAGCGTCTTCAAGAAAGCTTCATGCTATTTTTTTCGAACATTTTCTGTCACGGTTGTATCCACCATTATTTCATACAAGAACATGTTAAAAACCCCAAATATCAATTGATTGAATATCATTATATCTTAAGATATCTACAAAATTAAAACGGAAAAATGAAGAACAAAATAACGATGTTACAAAACAAAAATATCAAGACTGCAAGATATCAAGTTATGCACATAATTTTTGTCTATTCTAAAGCTTCTAAGTTGTACAAAATACCAAAGAATCATCTGGCTAGAGAATATCGAACTCTCGAATTTCTCTGGAGTAGTTGAAGAAAAAAAGAAGAAATTCTCTGGAGTTGTTGAAAAACAAAAGGATAAATAAATGTCGGGAAGTCGCTCAATTCTTTAAAGCTTTTGATATGATGCAAAAACAAAGGTGTTTTCCCTTTTTTTTGGGAAAATAGAGCGTGAAACAGAAGAAGTATTAAAAGGATAATTACACAACTAAAGGCTGGATCAAAAAATTCATAAACATTTGAACATAAATTTTCCAATAGATTGCAAAATTTTCATTTATGGAAAACTTACAAGTACAGTGTAAATCATCCCACAAAATGCCCCTAAATTCTGCTAAAATCGGAAGCAGTCAAGTGATACCTTCGATATCCTGACTTTTTAACCAAACAAACAAATTTTCCTTCTACCTAAAAAATAGCAAGAGTGATCAATCCACTGAAACATAAACCGAAATTTAGTTTAGCTTCTATATAGACTCTAAATTCTATTGAAATAATACTTCATTTTTGCCAAGAAACCATTAACTGACAATTTAAAGCAAGTTAATACTCACTTACTTGAGACGAATTTTGTATTCCAGAAAGAAAAAGAGGAAATCCACTGAGCGCATTTTGTATTCCAGAAAGGAAAAGAGGAAATCTACCGAGCGCATTTTGTTGCTGCGCTACCATTTTCCTCACCCAGCTTCCATTTATAAAATCCGAGAGGTTATCTTCCACGGCTTTTCCAAAGCTTCTCAATGCTTCTGGAGTGCTACGCGGGTCACCGAAATTTAAATAATTCAGACTCTCGCACAATTCTTCAGACAAGAAATGCCCCTCAAGGACTAACAACAGGTTCCATGTGACCATGCTATCACTGCGACAACCGTCTCTGAAATGCTCCTCAAAACTCCCAACAGGTTTCATGTGACCGTGATTTCACTACGAAGCCGTCAATCTATTGACATGTGGGATTTTCCAATTGGACAAGTGGCATTAAGTCTACAAATTTTACTATTTCATTTGCCACGTTGCATTCCATGTGTCAAAACCATAACCTTGTTTTTTTTTTCTCATTGGAAGTCATTCTCCACGTCATCTTATTTTTTTGAAATTTTGCCCACTGTTTTTTTTGGGATTTTGCGGTGGCTAAGCTAGAGCCTCACATACGTCAGTTGGTCACACACGTTAACTCCATGTGTATTAGTCACACATGCTATGTGGCTGAGGGGAAAAGTAACCTACACTGGAATCCAAAATTTACGGACTTTGATTTACGTTTTATTTTGCATTTACATGGATTATATTCTCTTTATTGTCTGATTCGATTTATATTTAAAAATATATATTTCGAAATCAGTGAAATTTAATTATTTCTAAGTAATGATTTATATTGTCAAATCAATTCAATTAAATATTTTATATTTATATGATTTTAAGTATTGAAGGGAGCTCTAATTGAAGGGTTTATAAGGCAGAATACTTGCTAAGGTTTTGCAAATGGGGTAGCAAGCTAAGTAGAACTGGTTGTGGGGAAAAATCCACAATTAAATGTGCTTGAGCTAGAGCGATCTAGAATGGATATAATATTTCAAATTAAATCATATTTATGATATATGGATATTTCAACCAAAAAAAATGACAGTAAATTTATGGATTTCAAATATAATGCTGTTGCATTATCCATCTCTTCTAATAATTCATACACAACACCTTTCCTTCCCAATGCTAATGCTGTCTGAAATACAATCTCCATTGCATCTGGCATTTCTGCATTGCTGTCCAATGGTCCAAGATGACTCAGAAGTTCCTCTGCACTTTCAACTTCACTCAAAAATTGATATTCAGTTTCTAAACAAGAAGAAGCTACCCTCTGCAAGTCTCCTTCCTTCTGCATTTCTAGACTTTGTGCAACAAGACCCTCACTAGGAGAGGTTTCTGTAAGGGTTACAGACCACTTATGACATACATACAATGCTTGTTTCCATATTGCTTGATACCATGGACAGAGCATAACAGATGTAACTGCTTCAACTGAATCATGCCTCTCACTTCTTCTTTCATCGTTTGAATTGGCAATTCCCTTATTCGACACTGGTCCATGTCTAAAATTTCGAGATCATTCACCTTCAAAATATCTGGTGGCAGGAATTGTATGCCAAGGACAGAAATCCCGATGCCACATAGATGTAGAAGGCTTAGTCATGAAATTTGAGGGGAATACAATGGGAAAGTGGTGAAGATGGTGGAAATGCGGTGCAGCCTGAGGTGGTGCTTACAGTGTAGTAGTTAAAATCAAGTTACTGATCTTCACAGCAACTGGATCTTCACATGGCAGCAGGATATGCGCTGTTAATTCCAGTGTGATGGTGGTAACGGAAACACTTACATCCAGATATGTGGGAGTTCTCATGACGAAGAAGAGCGGAAGGACTTAGGTGATAGTGAGGAACAAGTGTAAGCCTCAAAATGTCTTCACTCTGTTAAAAGTGCAGTTTCAGTAGGAATGAAGTGCCACTAATGGAGGGTAAAACTAAAGGTTTAGTTGGGAACATTCTGCCCTTCGGATCCCGTAAATGCCTTAACTTCGTCATTTTTTAACATGTTCGATGGTCCAACACAGTGCCCCGGTTCTCGTCGTCAATTGCAGGGGAATTATTATCTGGCCATTCTCTAATTCCCAGCATATTTTCAAACCCAAATCCATACAAATGCCTGTTTTTTTTAATACTTTTAAAATGCTGAGAGCTTATGTTAATTTGTAGATAGAGGAGTCACTTTGGTTGAAATCGCGAATGTTGTATATATTTGGGATTGTTGGTATCGTTTCGTAATATAGTAGCAAGATTTTGAGTTTCAAGTCCTTCGGTTTCTTGATTTTTAGGATTTGAAACTTCCACCTTGTTCTTCAATTTTAGCATTGAAAACCACTGTCCATGTTTTAGAATCCTTTCCTTCTCATGATACTTATGGTTCTTATGTAGTCATTTCATTTATGCTCTACTCCAAGTGACCTTCTCCTAGATCTCTGCTATTGCAATTTTTGGGACTGTGGATCATTTAAAACTATGTCCATAGCTTCCAAATGGACTGAAATTTCGGCATGAAGGTGATATCCCTGGTTTGTAACTTTGTATCATCACCGTGAGGTCTCCTTACCGAACTGCTTAGATTTTGCTTTGCTAATATTGTGATTGGGAGGGAGCTCACACATATTCAAGGCTCTATCACATATTGACAATTGTATCATCTTCGTTCTCTAGATTGGGGGCATTCCAACTGTCACAAAATTTTGATACATCAGAATTTTCGATACCCTTTCTTCATTTGCTATGTCAAGCTTTATGAACTTGTTTAAATGCAAACCCTTGCTTTCCATGGATGCTAACATAAGGGCTTGAGTAACATTAGCTCGATCTTGAAAGATGGCTAAATGCAATTCCTATCACGAGGTATTCAGATTCATACCCTACTCTTCAAACACGTTATTGAGAACCAAGGAGGAAAGGTTTTAAATTTGCACTTTGCCTAGTAGGTCTACTATGAGGTTGGAGATGTCCTCAACATATATGTCATAAAATTGCTCTTCTCCTTCCTTGAGGTCAGAGATGTACATCTCATTGTCAACCTGCACTTCCTTATATGTGCTTTCATCAGCAAGGGCTTCCAAATGATCTCTCAGAACTCCAATTGCTCCTTGTAGGAAATTTTCAACAAAGAAAGGGGTCTTCTTGTTCACCTCTGAAATGTCCTAATCCATATTCTTGGCATCACCAGCTTCATTGACGGGGCAATTAGAGTTATTTCGCTCAATTTTTGTGTGCAAATCCGCCCTTGGAGCAGCAGATACATCATTCGTTTGTATTAGGGAAGAGGCACCCTTACAATCATCACTAGGGTTGGCACCAAAATGTATCCCTATAGGTCTTTCCTCAAAATAAATCTTCAAATATAATTTAGAGCTGCCAACATTTCTCTTATATTCATCTTCCATGGGACCAGGACTAAAATCTATCACATGAAGTTTGTCAAAAAATACCCCTCAGACAAATGATGATGTGCAGTCCGTTGCTGAACATGGATTGGGTAGAGGCAGAGGCAGCAGCAAAGGTAGGGGTTTAAGTAGGGTTACTTTTGCTTTGCTATTTTGGCAATAAACAGACTGATAGAAGTACAAATTTGCCTGTACGTGGTCAAAATAAATTGCAGGGCAATAGTGGTGTGTTTGATTGACAACCATTTTTGTATCCTTCTACTCAAATAGGTCAATGAGCCTCACTAATGCGAGCTCAAGTAATGTTTGCTCAACAAATTATCAAGGCCATTTTCCTCTTATTAATAGCACAACATAATTCATGTCTTGTTTGATTGACAACCATTTTTGTATCCTTCTACTCAAATAGGTCAATGAACCTCACTAATGCGAGCTCAAGTAATGTTTGCTCAACAAATTATCAAGGCCATTTTCCTCTTCTTAATAGCACAACATAATTCCTAAAGCCGGACCACGAAAATAAATTTCCCTTTTTCAGGATAGTTGAATTAGAGTGTTTTTTATTTTTTTTATTTAACACAATCTCATAAATGTGTTATTTATTTTATAAGGGATTTGGTTGGATTGCAAAAAAGTTGACATCCCCCTCAAAGAATTCACTTTGTTTGATTTATTTTTTCAGTATTCCTCTTTTTTGGAAGTTGCTTGGTAAAAAATTTCCTAAGGTTGGGGGTGCACTACATAGCATGGATTTCTTTTGGATCTAGTGCCAAACCTGGGGGCTATATATGCTGCCAAATTTATTTTCCATGTTATTTTGAGCTCTGCGGTCTATCTTGCTGGGTGTAAATAATGAAATCTAAATATGAGGTATATAGAGTTTACTTTATTGAGTAATAAGCTTGAGAGATTCTTAAAGAAGTTTTTGTACAATGTGTACCTTTTTCATTGGTGTTTCTTTATTTATTCAATTTAAATTCAAATTAGAAGTTTATTAACATTCACTAATAAATTGGATTATTTGGTAGTGAAAACATTTATTAATATTAATAAAGAAGCATATAATGTAAATAATGTAATTAGAAAATAAACTCCCCGAACATCAATTAAATTATACATTTTTATGTTTTTACCAAAAATAAATAAATAAACGGATTTCAGAAGAAGTGCCCTCCCAAATAGACACGTCTATATTTCTCGACCAAGAGAGAAACGAGTTTAAACCATGTTTCTCAATGCCACCGATTCAAATTAAAACAGTGTATTAACTAACTTACTGATCCATAATTAGCCAAAAAAATGGGACAAAAAACGACAATATTTTTGAAGTCAAAAATTCGAAGTTTGGAAAACTTGTTTTGCCTCGACATTGGCATTCTGTTTACATATTCTGTTTTTAATAATGCTTACACTGCTGCTGCTTAGTTCCACAGGTTTCAGAAAAAAATTGGCTGCAAAAGGATTTTGAAATCTAACATTTGAATGTAATAGCAATGAAGTATGCTTTTACCAAAATAGTGAAGTAAATTGGAGCTAGAGCCTTTAGGATGGTAAATGTAAAGCCAAAACAGAGTATTAACTAACTTACTGACCAACAATTAACCACAAAAAAATGGGACAGAAAATGACAATATTTTTGAAGTCAAAATTTTGAAGTCTGGAAAACTTGTTTTGCCTCGACATTGGCATTCAATGTTTACCTATTATGTTTTTAATAATGCTTACACTGCTGCTGCTTAGTTCCATAGGTTTCTCAAAAAATTGGCCGCAAAAGGATTTTGCTATCTAACATTTGAATGTAATAACAGTGAAGTATGATTTTACCAAAATAGTGAAGTAAATTGGAGCTAGAGCCTTTAGGATGGTAAATGTAAAGCCAACTAGGTTTAATGTGCTTAATTGAACAACAACTTCTTGGTAAGATTGGAGAGTTTTCACTACCCAAATCTGTTTCCTGCAATGTGGATAAGGTTGTTGAGTGGCTTGTCTATTCCAAAAGTGTGGATTTTTGCGGCATTTCAATCATGGCATTGCTTACTTTTTTGTGCTAGATTGTAGCTCTCATATTGTAAGCAGAATCAGTCACACTGATGTGCTTGACATTCTCTCCCAAGCCCAAGTAACAATATACCAGATCCCAAATAACAATATACCGATATACATTGAAATTTTCCTTTTGATCATCTCCAAGGGAATGACGAATTAGCAATAGTACTAAATTTGTTGCAAGGTCATAAGAGTCTTCATCCAAAGTTAATTTACAATAATGATAAAAAATGAAATAGAGGCATATCATCATGACAAGGGTAATTCCACGGATGAGGGTAGATGTTAACATGTGGGTTTGAGAGTTCTGGAAAAGCGTAGAAAGGAAACGTCCCCCAAAATTACAGAGGTTGTAATTTTCTTACTCTCGTGATTTTTTCCATAGTGGATACGCGAAAGATGGAAGAAAGCCAAAGAAAATTATTAAGTCAGATTAGGGAGTCCTAAAGCAGCCTTAGGGAGTTTTTGATTTGAATTTGTAGCATTAATATTGGGTATCTTGGTTTATGATGCCTCAAACTTGAGTGACTTTATTCAACACGAGCTTCAGTTTGTGGAAACCAATATCAATTCGATTTCTCGAGATTTGACAGGGATTCACAACCATTTCTGTATCCTTCTACTCAAATAGGTCAATGAGCCTCCTCACTAATGCGAGCTCAAGTAATGTTTGCTCAAGAAACTATCAAAGCTATGTTTCTCATAATTCACACCTCCTCCTTTCGGCGTTCCCTTGCACCTCCCGGTGCAATTGCGAGTTATTTTATTTATGAGACTCGCGTCAGCAATGATGTCATGGTCGATGTACTTAAATCGACTCCAACTCGAAAACAAAGGGGCCGCACAGCGTAAGATATTTAGTTCTCGGGAAATTACTGGAGGAGCAGCAGGAGGGGGAGAAAAGTAGAAGCGAAAAACGATGGCATTGGAAGGACGAGTGGCCATTGTGACAGGGGCCTCCAGGGGCATTGGTAAGGAGATTGCCCTCCATTTGGCACACAAAGGAGCCAAAGTGGTCGTCCATTACTCCTCTAATCAAGCCGCAGCAGAGGAGGTCGCCTCCACAATCAATAACTCGGCTTCTTCCAGTGACGGTGTTCGGGCGATTGTGTGCAAAGCCGATGTCGCAGAGGCCTCGCAGGTCGCCCACCTATTCGACACGACCGAGCAAACGTTTGGGCGCCTCCACATCGTGGTAAACAACGCAGGAATTCTGGACCCAAAGTATCCCACCATCCTACAGACTTCGGATGAAGACTGGGACCGGATTTTCCAAGTGAACTGCAAAGGGGCTTTTCTGTGTAGCAGAGAAGCCGCCAAGAGGGTTGTCCGCGGGGGCGGTGGTCGAATCATCAATCTAAGCAGCTCCTTGGTGGGAGTGCCGACACCGGGATTCGCCGCCTACACGGCCAGCAAGGCGGCGGTGGAGATGATGACCAGAATTTTGGCGCAGGAGTTGAGGGGCACTCAAATAACTGCAAATTGTGTGGCCCCAGGCCCTGTTGCCACCGAAATGTTTTTCACCGGGAGGAGCGAGGTCCTGATCGAAGCGATGAAAAATTCCAGTCCCTTCGAGCGGTTGGGGAAGGTGGAAGACGTGGCTCCGGTGGTTGCGTTCTTGGCCAGCGACGAAGGAGAATGGGTTAATGCTCAGGTTGTTCGGGTTAATGGCGGCAGGGTTTGATGTAAATCATTACTTTAAGGGTTTTTTACAGGTTAATGGCCGCAGGGTTTGATGTAAGTCATTGGTTTTAATGGTTTTTAATGCTTTCATTGAGCCAGTTGAGCTGTAGGTTCGTGAACTTCCCTTTTTCATATAATATTCATGTATTTGAAATAAATTAAATTTATAGGTTGAGAGGCATGATATGCTAAGATTTCCGAAGTTTTCTGTCTTTTCGTATCATCGAGAAAATATTTTTTCACGGGCACCAAAAATGAACTTCCATGTGTTGTGTTATGTTGCACCCACAGAAGTTTTCGTGTGATGTGATGAAGGGAAATTTCACATGTTTTGAAGGCTACAATAAATTTAAAAGTTGCTTAGAGATCCAAATCAAAATTTTAACGTTTGCTAGGAGCTAACAAGCGTGTCCACGATTTATTAAGTGAAATATCTTCTAGTTAGTTATGGGATCATCTCAAAAAATAAGTATGTGAAAGATAAAAAATTTGAAAATTTAGAGGAGTATCCCGATCCATTTTTCTTTCCTTAAATGACAAATATAAAATGGTATTGAGATTTCATTGTTGGCCATCCATTGATAATATAATAGGAGATTTCATTGCTTGCTTATGCATGGATTATATAATCGGTACCTAGATAAGAGGATCATAAAATAGAATAGGTTATTAAAATTTACTGTCACACTTTAATTTTTATTTGTTTATTTATTTTATAAGTTTCTTTTAAGGTATTTTTTACAAATAATTATAGAGGAAGGATTGCATAAGATGGATATTTTTAACATAAAGAGATTAATTTTCATTAATAAATTTGAAATTATACTATAAAATAAATCTTAAATCTGCAATTTCCGGATGCGGGTGACTAAGGTCTATAGGAGGTAGGGGTGGGGCCACACATGATGGCCCATGCGTGAGGGGCATGTAGGAGGCAACGTGGGGGTAGACATGACAGAGGAGGATAGTATAAGCGGGGAAGGATGGTGGCAGTGATTAGTGGAGAGCAGAACCGGAAAATGGAGGCGGAGGAAATGGGAACGCATGATTTTGAGGGAGGGAGGTATTATCTCTGTCCCAGTCTGCTCAAGTGTGGAGTTATTGGCGTCAGAAGGCATAGGGAAGAAGGAAAAGTAGAGTGGGGGGCTCGGGACGAGTTTATAAGAAGACGAAGGGGATTAGGTGGATTCGTCTTAGCTTGGGGCAGCAGGGTGAATAAGCAGAAAGGGGAAGGGATATGAGGAGCAACGTAGACGGTAGTGGTAGTAGTCTGTCAACACTCCATCCTGGAAGGGAGAATGGTGGGTCTATAGAGACTTTTGCATGTGGCCCTTTAGGCCCTTCGATTTTATGAAGAGAGATATCCTATTGTGATCTTCATTTTCTTCAACTAATCTTCAACTAAATCATCATAAACTTCTTTTCAATATTAATATTTGTTGTACTAATAAACTCCATCCAAGGATATCCAAGAATAACATCCAAGCCATGGGTTTCTATAGCACAAAAATATGAATGCAACACATGTATATCCATTCACAAAAATATGAATGCAACACATGTATATCCATGGAAATATATATATATATATATATATATATATATATATGATTTTTTGGGCAGTGATTGATATGCCTTGGACTAGGGTATTGTTTAAGGATTCAAATATTATGCATATGTATAGTATTATAGGTGATTAATTTGGTTTGAAAAGTCATACATATATAATGTATGTGAATATTCAATAAAAAACTTATAACTTACTATTAAAATTAGGAATTTTTTGTGAATATCATCCATTTAATCATATATATGAAAAAATAGGCGAATTTTTAACCAAATGAAGAAAAAAAAATTCCTTAAAAAAATGTCCAAAAAATAGTCAATTAGCGAAATTTCGCCCCTAATTTTTTTTTTTGCCTTGGATATGTTAGACATTGGGTTCAACACTCCCTGTGTGTTTCACGACATGTATTAAACGCCTCTAGCAAGTGTAGCAGATACTATAGCTTGTGGGTTTTGGTCTAATGACAATTGTGATTCCAACAAGTGGTATCAGAGTGACATGTCTCAAATTCGGAACTCGGCTTACATTGAAGGGGAGATTGTTGGGCATTGGGTTCAATGTTCCCCGTGTGTTTCGCGACATGAACTAACCAAATCTTTGGATCCTAACTCTGGAAATTGTAGCAGAGACTAAAGTGTACAAGTTTTGGTCTAATAGCAACCGTGATTCCAACATGACACTAGTCAATATTAAGGTTGTACATTTCTTTACACTGTGGTTTACAACTCTTTGAACAATTGCTTTTAAGTTATTTATTTATCTATTTAATTTAATAATTTCGGTCAAAGTCTAATTTATATTATCATTTCAAAATTTACCTCATAAGACAACATTGTTGTGATACATTTGAGCAACCCAAGTTGCAAAAAAGTCGATACTTGTCTATGGTGCATGCCAAGGCAAACGGTGCCACTGGTTATTTCCGGCACAAAACTAGCAAAAAGCAAGCAAATACAGGGCTTCATGGAGGAGGATTTGGAGGTGTTGTTGGTGGCCTTGCAAAGAAACCAACATGGTTGTGCACATGGTAGTCAATGTGCTCAATCTGTATTCCCAGTGCTCGGAGGTGGTCATGGGAGCGCTGCAGCTAACGGGGCAGACTCTCTAGAGAATATAGAGTTTCATTTTGCATATGTTGAATATCATTAATGTAATCGATGAGCTCGTTGCGTTCTTCATACCTCTATTCCCTCATGTTGTCCAGATTGATCTAGATTTGTTGAAATTGAACTGAAATCGCATCCAGGGTGACTAGTGCGTCAACTTGACCAGGCGACCGGGCTAGAGAGACCGCCATGGCAACCACAGAATGCTGACTCTCAATGGATTCTAAATCTAAGCTCAGGTCCCTGTTTGGCCTACTCTCCTCCATCCTGTGACCAATTCCTCTGCGTGCACGTCCATGTTGTCATGGCATGAACTGAAATTTCCCACACCTTGATGCTTCCCGGCTATGAGTCCAATTTCCTACATGAAGTGCATCTTGCTAAAACGGAGTGCAATCGCACAGACCACTTCCTTCCATCCAGCTACCAGCACTTGCAAACTCATAAGACACTATCGTCGTCTCGAGTATCCAATCTACGCTTATTCCACTAGCAGAGCGGAGCCTCCACCTGCGAATACACCAGACTGTTGTTGGGACGGAGTGGCCTCTGAGCCTGCGCCAACACCGATGCTTGGTCGTCTCCACTGCTATCACGAACCTTGTCCCCTCAGCAATCCGAGAATTTCACAATAGAGACGCCCAATAGGGCACCTTCCTTGCCACCAGCACAACTGTTATAACCAACTCTACAATCCTCTGCTCCTCGGACCCCAGGCTACTAGGATCCCATGAGCATCTATGCCACCATCTCCAACTCGTTGTCTCCCTCTTCTGCCCACACACTCCTTGCGGTCGAAGCTCAAGTCGTAGCTCGAGTGCCAACGCCGCTGCACAGGGTGTGACCTCATCGCAAATTTTCACCATCGCCCAGACCTGCAGAATTTTTTTTGCCTTGTCCGAAGGTTTCATAAGCTCGTGCCTATGCTCATCCAAAGGTGCCATAACTGCCTTCGTGCGAGGGTGGTTTAATGTTACTAGGTGGCGCATGGCGTCGGGTCTGTCCGGCCCGCACATACCACCCCCACTTGGCCATCTGATGCGACACCCCCATCGAGGAAACAATTGCTTGTAAGTTGATGACAACATTATCTATCATTATCTCTTGATTAATTAATTCTATAATCTACATATTCAAAAAATGAGTTGTCATCTATTTCACCTCAAGGTGGAACTTCTAACATCATATTAGAAAAAAATATACGCAAATTGGACAATAAAAGTGGTATTAGTGAAATATCCTTTCAACATCATAGAGATGAATAAAAAGCAAAGAAGAACAAAAGCTAAGGTTTAATTGGTTTCTCAAGAAGAACACCTAGACTTGTAGTGAAGTGCAAAGGGGGAGAGATTGTTGCAAACTAATAGGAAGAGAAATGGTTCATGAGAGGAAGATTGTACACAGAAAAGGGAGGTAAACCCCCTTATTGTCCTTGAAATTGGCACCAAGTAAAAAGATGTATTCATTCCTTTGTATCTAAAATTTATTCTTAAGATTGATTGAAAGTTGAGCACATGACCTTTTCATCGTTGTAGTTTTCCCAAAGTGGGTTCTCTGGGGTACATTCGTTGTGTTATCAAGAATTTTGATGGTGTTTTCATTGTATTTTAATATTCACATGAAATTATTCCATAAATGTATGCATAAAAAACCTAACAAAAAGAAGTAGTCGTGAAATGTGCACAATAAAAAGTTAAAATAAAACATAATTATTTTGTTTTTTTTTGGAATTTGACTTCTGTGATTTATAATTTGTAAAGAACGAATTTCGGTGTTAATCACATAAGATCATGTTTTGTATAAACATTATCTTATGTGATTATCACCGAAAGTCGTTATTTACATATTTTGTTGTTATTTACGCATTAAAAAAATTAAAGAGGAATTTTTACTAATAATTCATCTCAATCACAAGTTGAGTAATTGTAGATCATATAAGGGCCCCACATAAAAGCATAAGTATATATGTAGGAAACCCAAAGTGTAAAGAGAATAAGAGATCAAAGGAAAAACCCTGTATGTAGGCAACATAAATGTAAAACCATCGATTCAATGAGAGCACAAACACAAAGAACTTCACAATACTCCACTTGCATTGTGACTTCAAATTTGCCTAGTTATAAATCTAAGCAAACAATTCCAAATGCAAAGAAAACTTTAACAAAACCTTTCTACTCAACTTCTCAACTTCTCAACTAATGTACTCCAACACTCTTCACAAAGTGGTTCATAAGATAAATGCAGATGAAACAAGTTAAGGACACCAAGAGTCATTTTGGGGACTCAATGATCCAGGTGGATATTGGTGGCCACCCACCGAGTCCAACCCCCACCATCAGTTCTTTCAGTTTGTAAGTTTCAACACAACTTACTATTTTTAGCAGTTTTTCGAGTCCTAAACTTCCAGAGCCGTTTTGAGGCCTTAAACGACGCTTTTTTGGGAAAACAGGGAGCAACATGGTCGTAGACGAATGTTGACCACGTTGCTCACTCAAAAGTTGTAGTCCTTGGATAGATCTTTCTAATGAGCTATTGAGCGCGTCAAACGGAGATCTGATGCCAAAGTTACATCCTCGGGAAGTTGAAACACCAACTTACCCAAACGGGGCCCACAATTTTGGTACTTCATCTCCTAGGGTTAGGTTTTTGGATGTTTTGAATTTTACATTGTTTCTCAACAATAAATAGGCCTTCGAGCCTCATTGTAACACAGTTTAGGGGCTGGGAGCCGACACATCTCTTCTCAGGGATAAGCGCTACCAGTGCCCAAGCTCGCTTGTTTTGATCATGTCTATATTGTAACACAGTGCTGGGGCTGGTAGCCGGCACATCTCTTCTCAGAGATAAGCGTTGCTAGTACCCTAGCTTTTCATTTCCATTATCTCTCATTGTAACACAGTTCAGAGGCCTGTAGCCACCACATATCTTCTCAGAGATACGCCTACCAGTGCCCTAGCTATTTTATTTCAGTCATTTGATTATAATAAAATGAAGCATTATTTCCGCCGCACCTCTATGTTTATGGTTATTTCTGTATTCTATTGCGTTCCTGCATAAATCTGGATCAGTGGCATCGAAGCAGTCTGCTCTTTCTCTGTTTTTCTTTTCATGTCCCCAACGCAGCCAAGGTATAAGGAGTTCAACCTCGCGGCCCCAACGACTCCCCATGGCGGAAGGAAAGAAAGACGAGGGAGTAGGAGATCCTATCAAAATCTTGCTCGAGGAGGCCCTCTAGAAACAGAGGAACATGATGATGGACAAATTTTTCCAGATCCTTCAACGACTGCCCACCGGCGACACATCTACATCTAGCACGTCCGCCAATAGGTCCACAACATCCTGGACAAATCCAACCCCAACTTCGCAGAATCCCCCCCCCCCCTCCCCTCGGGGATAACGCAATGGAGACCATCGTCTTTAAGGAGGGCGACCGATCTTGTGGGCGTGCCTGGCCACCCATCTCATCCATTTGACCAGCAAAGATCAATTCTTTTGGTTTTTCAAATTTTCCAAAGATAGCTTTCATCGTTTTAGCAGGTTTTCGGGTCCAACACTCCTGGAGCCGTTTTGGGGACTCAATGATCCAGGTGGATATTGGTTTCCACCCACCGAGTCCATTTGGACCCCCACCATTGGTTATTTAAGTTTGAAATTTTCAGCACAACTTACTATTTGTAGCAGTTTTTCGGGTCCTGAACTTCCGGAGCCGTTTTGAGGCCCTAAACAATGCTTTTTGGGAAAACGGGGAGTAACATGGGTCGTAAACCGATGTTTCTCACTCAAAATTTGTATTCCTCGGATATATCTTTCTAACGAGCTATTGATTGCGTCAAACAGAGATCGGATGCCAAAGTTACATCCCCGAGAAGGTGAAACATCAACTTACCCAAACGGGGCCCATAGTTTTGGCGCTTCATCTCGTAGGGTTAGATTTTTGGAAGTTTCAGGTTTTATATTGTTTCTCAACAATAAATAGGCCTTCGAGCCTCATTGTAACACAGGTCAGGGGGCTGGGAGCCGACACATCTCTTCTCAGAGATAAGCGCTACCAGTGCCCTAGCTCGCTTGTTCTGATCATGTCTATATCGTAACACAGTTGTAGGCTAGTAGCCGGTACATCTCTTCTCGCAGATGTTTCTGCGCATCTCTAGTTGTTCATTTCCATTATGTATTATTGTAACATAGTTCAGAGGCCTGTAGCTGCCACATCTCTTCTCAGAGATATGCCTACCAATGCCCTAGATGTTCCTTTCAGTCATTTGTTTTATTAATAAAATGAAGCATTATTTCCGCTGCATCTTTGTGCTTATGGTTATAAGCGTATTCTTTTGCATTCCTGCAAAAAATCCAGATCAATGGTATCAGAGCTGGACTGCTCTTTCTTTGTTTTTATTTTCATGTCCCCAACGCGGCCAGGGTATAAGGATTTCAACCTCGCAACCCCGACGACCCCCCATGGTGGAAGGAAAGAAAGACAAGGGAGTAGGATATCTTATCAAAATCTTGCTTGAGGAGGCCCTCGAGAAATAGAGGAACACGATGATTGATAACTTTTCCCAGATCCTTCAATGGCTGCCCACCGGTGGCACATCTACATCTAGCACATTCGCTAACAGGTCCGCGACATCCTGGACAAGTCCAATACCAAGTTCAACAAAATTCCCCCCCCGCCCCCCCCCATGGAGGAACTTAACCCAATGGAGACCATTTCTTCCTAAGGATGGAGGAATGATCTAGGTGGATATCAGTGGCCTCCCACCTATTCCATTTGGACCCGCAACATCAATTCTTGGGTTTTTCGCCTTCAAAGACAACTTACTATTTTTAACAGGGGTTTTCGGGTCCCGCACACCCGTGAGCCGCTTTTGGGACTCAATGATTCAGTGATATTGCGTCACCCACCGAGTCCATTTGAACCCCCACCAATAGTTCTTTCCCGCCTGTGTATCTTTTCTGGTAAACTATTTTTAGCAGCTGTCCCGAACTTCCGAGCCGTTTAGGCCCTAAACAATGCTTTTTGGGAAAAATAGGGGAGAAAACATGGGTCATAGACCAATTTTTATCACTCAAGTTGTAGTCCTCGAATAGATATTTCTAACGAGCTATTGTTTGGTCAAACTAGGATCAAATGCCAAAGTTACGTCCCTGGGAAGTTGAAACACCAACTTACCCAAACGGAGCCCACAGTTTTGACGCTTCATCTCCTAGGGTTAGGTTTTTGGATGTTTCGGATTTTACATTGTTTCTCAAAAATAAATAGGTCTTCGAGCCTCATTGTAACATAGTTCAGGGGCTGGGAGCCGACACATCTCTTCTCAGGGATAAGCGCTACTAGTGCCCTAGCTCGCTTGATTAGATCATGTCTATATTGTAACACAGTGCAGGGGCTGGTAGTCGACACATCTCTTCTTAGAGAAAAGTGTTTCCAGTACCCTAGCTTTTCATTTCCATTATCTCTCATTGTAACACAATTCAGAGGCCTGTAACCAGCACATCTCTTCTCAGAGATACGCCTACCAGCGCCCTAGATATTTTATTTCAGTCATTTGATTATAATAAAATGAAGCATTGTTTCCGTTGCACCTCTATGTTTATGGCTATTTCTGTATTCTGTTGCGTTCCTGCATAAATTCGGATCAACCCCTCCTATATATAATCCACGTTAATTCACAAAAATTGTGAAAGCATTAAAAGATACACACTAACATTTGTATAAACCATTCACTAGAGTAAGGTATCCTCTCACACACATGGCACTGCATTTAAATAAATGCACAATGAGAACACAACTATTAAAACCTATAACTCTCCATCAAGCGTAAACAAAATATAAAACCAATCTTTGATGCAGAGAACCAAAGCAATACATGGTGATTGAGTACAACATATGTGATCTCTATACAATCGATCCAGCATAGCAAGGTATTTTCCCACTCACACGAATCCCTCTAAAGTAGTGTTTTATAATACACCTACAAAGGTAATGAGTCAAAGGAAACATGAGAAGACAATCATGGATACACATAGACTCTCCATGAAACATAAAACAAATGTAAAATAACCCATAAAATTCCCTATTTTTAAGACGTAGTGAATGTGTTCTACCATCACAACCTTCTTATATTGTTTATTTATGCTTTGACTTTCCAGCCTCATTTTAAATATCATTACCCAATCCAAAGGAAAACAAATAGTTGGATTAAAAGAGTATACATGTAAATAAAATAAAATTTATCATTAGACTCTTAGCTAACCTCACGAATATTTGTTTTTAAGGTTTCCCATACACAAATAATTCCATTGGGTGAAAGCTCATGTCCATTGAAGGCACAATTACTAATATATCCATTATTAGTTTTCCTAGACAATAACCTCAATCGATTCTTTAACACGACAATTTTTTAAAACGTATGCTACAAAAAGCCTAATCCTATAATGATTAAGGTTTCAGATTTCTATGGTTTGAAGCCATGGATGATTTGCATATTTAATGTTTTGTAGTAATCAATGAAAAATCTATAGAGAATTATGGAAGATGTGTGGATTTCTTTCCTAAAGGCTCTACTATTGTGACATGTTCATGTGGCAAGGGTTTTTCTAATTAGGGATTTTTACTATGAAATAGAGCATCTATATGTTGTATGTTACTATGAATTCGATCATCTATATGTTTTATGTTATTATGAATTATATTATCTATATATGAATTAGATCATCTATATGTTGTATTTTATTATACTTATAAACTGAGCATACAAGCTCTAATTCATTAATCAAATCAAGCTACATATATACATGAGGAATTGTCTCAAGATAGAGAAGCTATCTTAGACGCATAATAATTTGGTTGAGAAAATATCTTAACCTCACACCAAACTAGGAACTAACTTATCAAATAGGAACAGACTCTATACATAGAGAGAATCACAACTGAAGACAAGTAGGAATTACATATTCCAACACTCCCCCTTAATGACTACTTGTCTCAATATCCATCTGCAAAATCTACAACTGGTCCTATTTGGTAATTATACTTTGTATCTTGTTCATGCTATTGTTGATGTCCATATAAAGGAACAACCATCTACCGAAATTCATGGGTTCTCAACTGCTGCAATCGTCAGTCTACTAGGAAGTCCTTCACATACATGGTTCATCCAACCTCTCGATTAACTCCCCCTTGATATAAAATTTCACCTTATGGAGTCTAAAACCAATACGGCCCACCCAAGTGTATCCATCCTGCATGACACACTCTTCCAGGGTGTTAAAACTCTCTGACAGAGGGAACATATAGAAAAGGGGTATGCATGCCTCTCTGGATCTTACAGCACATACAAACAATAAATGACATGTAGATTTTCTCTATTTACAAATTGTGACTCATACGTCATGAGTCTATTCCACAAACTCACACAAACTCGATTTTACCTCTTGTTGTCCATCATCCTTTAAATGTTGTCGCTTCTCCTTTACATCATATTTTGAAATGTTTATCAGGCTCATCACGCAGAAACATCAATTTGCAAGTTTATAATCCGCAGCTCGCATCTACTATGTCAATCCGTTCTGCCTCTTTATGTAGACGTAGAAGATCCAACTCATGCAAAAAAACTTTGGCTTACAACACACAGGTCCACTCTTCGACGACCTGATCCTCTGATACCAACTTAGAAACTGAGTATACAAGTTCTAATTCATTGATCAAATCAAGTTACATATATACATGAGTAATTGTCTCAAGATAGAGAAGCTATCTTAGACGCACAATAATTTGGTTGAGAGAATATCTCAACCTCACACCAAACTAGGAACTAACTTATCAAATAGGAACAGAATCTATACATAGAGAGAATCACAACTGAAGACTAGTAGGAATTACATATTCCAACAATTATGAATTATATCATCCATATATTGTATGATGTAAGTGTTGGTCCTTGTTTGATGGATAATATACAATTATTATGAAGTTATTGATGTAGGTTTTAACTTGACTTTGGAGTTATTAATGGTTTTAATCTTTTAACTTGGCTTTAGAGTTCTTGGAAGTCTTAATCTTTTAACTTAAATTTAGAGTTATTAGAAGTCTTAATTTGTGTAATTATGGATAACCTTTCTCTTGAATATTAGAGCTCTATGTATTTTTTATTAATTAGTACCACATGTGATAAGTTTATTATTTTGGGTTTAAGAGATATTATCCTTAAATATTGTCTTAATTGACATTTCTATTGATTTCAAAAAAGGATTTCTCACTTAAATATATGTTATTGGAAAACAATAATTATAGTTGAGCAAGATACTAGAATAAGGAAATATTTATTTACATTATAGGTCCTTTCTTGAGCATGGACATGTGGTGGAGTCTTTCCCGAAGCCAAATGTTTCTTAGGAGAAAAAGTGAAAGGATAGTAAACCTTCTTGGTGGAAGAACCCGATATTGAAACACAATTGGGTAGCACAACAAAAAGTTTCAAAGGCAGTGGATTTCATGAATGACTCAACAATACCCTCTTAGGGGTGTGATATAAACACCCATACAATGATTATCCAAGGGCCAACATCTCTACTACTAATCTCCTACTCTCCTCGCCTCATTGCTTCTTTTCGAAGTGGAAAATGAGGCATAATTGGGATAATGTGAAGAAGGAAAGGGATTTAGTTTCCCATTGGAAGTTGGAAAGTAACTGACCATTAGAGAAACTTTGAGATAACAAATGAGACAAAACAAAAATTGCTATCAATGTCAACTTTAAAAAAAACCAATAATATTCAAGATGATGACGTTAACCATAATAGTAAATAGTTTTGGAGAGAAACAAATAAAACTATTTTTATTGTATTTTCAACTTATCTTTTTTAAAGTTTACTCAATTTTCAAGTGTTGGATATGAATTAAATTTTACATCCAACAAGTATCCACTACATATTTTTGATAAACTCACCATGAGATAAATTAGAAAAACATGAAAAACATGGGAATTTTAATGCATTTCTAGTTTGCCTCACAATGGGTTTATCAACAGTATGCATAATGGGTAATTATTGGATGTGAAATTTAATTCAACATCCACTGCGTGCCTACACTTAAAATATGAATGAATATATTAGGAGATAAGTCAAATAATAATAATAATAATAACATAGTTTTCTTTCTTTCTCTTAGGATGTTCATTTTAGACCTCAAAACTTCTCTAATATGATTAACAAAATCTCCTAGAATCTCCCATAAAATCAAAATATTGTCTCTATTGATTATTGTAGTTGTAGGTCTCTTTTGACAATGGTAATACTTTGGATTAGTTATCTACAACCTTTGTCCAATTTTCCATTTATTCTGAGTTGAACAAAGAGTTTCTTGATAAAATTATGTTTGAAAGCAAGAATTGTAGTTAAACACATTGCTTTTCATTGTATACTTCGTCTCAGAAATGTCCATGTGATAGCTTCTTCCTCAAATGAAAAGTTCATCGACATAATATGTGAAAGAATAATAAACCCTCCTGCTAGAAAAATATGATATTAAAACATGATTTTTTTCACTAAAAAATAGTTTCAACCCTCTAAGGGGTATGATATAGATACTCATACAACGTTGATGCAAGAGTTAAGACCACCACTATCTCCTTGCATTGTAACGCCTTTCGCAAGGAAAGAGGAGGCATGATTTGGATAACTTAAAGTAGGGATTTGTCAATTAGGTCTAGCCTAGGTAGTATGGGGTGTGTTATCCTCACCATCAAGGTTCAATTCATTCAAGTGACATGTTTAACTCTTAATGCGTATATTGTTTTTTCTAAGCTAAATTCATTGATAATCTCCAAAATTAAATTATCGTAACATCATTGTTGGCCTCTAAAATTCCACTAGGAAAACCAGACCATTGGCAGAATAATAAGCCTTTTGACTAAAGAGTCTTTGAGTCCAAAAATAACCAAAAGTAAATAGAGTTCATGAGTTTAAACTAGTAAAAAGATAAAAATCTGGCATAATAGAGCTTGTCTATGTTAAATGACTTATAAATATTGAAAAAAATAAATTCCAATGGCCAACCAAACATCTTAAAAACTAGGAAGAGATAGAACTATCCACGTCAAGGGGAGTGGTTTCCAGGGAAAATTTTAGGGGCGAATTTTAGCCCAAGGGCGAATTTTAAAGGGTTTTAGATTTTGGAGGGGAAATTTTTTTATATAAATCCATTTTTTTATATTTTTATATAGTTATCCTTTTAATTATTTTAAAAATAATTAATTATTAACTGCTAGCCCAAAAAAATAAATGCGCATAAACATTAAACCCATGGATTCGCCTCCCGATTTTATGGTTTGGAGTGTATTTGAATGGCATTCGCCACGATTTACTCTTTAGGAGGTGGATTGGAGTTACATTCGCCCCCATTTTACTGGTTGGGGCTTGGAAGTTGGAGGTTCTGGGTTTTTCATTATGAAATGTGCCCGTATTATGTGCAGGGAGGCCAAACGAGGGCAACAAGGCTCACAGTTTCAAAAGATCCAACTTTCAAATACGAGGTTGTTCTTGGTACAAATACATATTCCACGAACGTCTTCTTCATGACCTCGGAGCTCGCATCGTAGAAAATATGACTTATTTCCTTTTTCGCGGAAAGAAAGTGAGCTCTAAAGCAGTCCATCCACAGGGCAATTTGCATCAGATTTTATGTTATGCTGCAGGCCTTGACAGGCTCCCAAACCATTGTTCGTTGACAAAAATATTTGTTTCATGAATTTTTTTGGGATAGGCCGCATTCATTTTTTTTTAAATTTAAATTTCCCTAACCTTATTTTTGTTGGGATTCTCATAAAAATTGAAGAGGGGTTCGACTTGTCTTCTTCATGAAAATTGAGAACGAAATTGATTATCAGTTTTATCTTGAATTTCGTTGGATTTTTGGTTTCACATTTTCTTGCAGGCCACATAGTTTACTCTACGGATAAGCCATGAGTTGTAGAACCTCTTTCATCTATTCAGGCAAAGGTTTTGATACAAAATCAATTTGTGAACATATTTAGTTTTGGAGGAATTTCTCAATGCAAATTCATCATAAAATTTCACCCTTTTAAGATATGGCCCTGTGTATCAACTTCTGAGAGAAAGCCACTTTTATTTGGTTATTTATGGGCGTATTTTCATAGCCATAGGGTTTGAAGAAGGATTTCACTTGTTTTAAATTTTCTGTCTCTAGACTTTGTTTTGAAAGAAATTTTAACGTCAACCTCTTCTGAAAATTGCCAAAATTTATTTGGGTATGTTTTGCATGAATTTTCAGTTACTTCCATCTTGGACACAAGCCCTTAGGGCATCAATTTGTTGCTTGCTGATCTTGGTCACTACAGGTTAGAAGAAAGATTTCACTGAAATTTTGAAACGATATAGGGTTTTTAATTTGTCTTTTTTTAGCCCAAAATTCCAATTTACAAAGAAATTGCTTTGCTGGACTGAGAACAAAGAAAGGTTTTCTCATCTCTTTGCAAGTGTGAAGGTTGATATCTTTTGAGCCTTAACTCATCACAAAAAATCACCATAATAATCTCGTAAAAGTTTTAAATAAAAATTGTGATCATTTTAGGGTTGGCTGCAAGGGATAAGTTTTTCTTCTCTTGAGGGCCTTGGGCACTGTTTGATAACTGGTAGCTGATTTAAATTGAAGAATGATTACTCCCTTTAATGTTGAAAGTCCGATGTAAGCTACAACAGTTTTGAAAGTGTTTGAAAAAATTTTCATTGAAAATTCTAAACCTTAAACCTTGAGATTCACCCAAGAAATTTAATTAAAAATTTTGAGTCATAAATTTCTAAGCATATTTTGGTCCAGCCTATGATAAATCTTGAGACTTTCAAAGTTTTTCTTGGTGGGCCAGAAGCATATCTATTTTTTGGTGTGAATTCTTACAGAAAATTCATCATTTGCAAGGGTCTCTTATTTGTTCTTGGGTCATAAGACTGCAAAATCTCACTTAATAATCAAAAGGTTTATGTCAGAGCATATGTCAGATGCCAATGCGTAAAAATATCTTACCACTAACAGTAGCATTCGCTTGAAATTTTAAGAACTTAATATTTATATTGCAAAAAAATGGACTATAGCTTACTCACCTACATGATCAAGAGCTGAAGGAGGCAGTAAGACTGCAAATTTTCCCAGAGAAAAACCATCCAACAAGTTCGACAAAATATATTAGAACTTCCTGAGATTAAGTTGTCTCCAAAACTCTGGTGTGGATTAAAACAAACGCCACACTGTCTATATAAAACGAGAATCACTAACCTTTGTCTCCATTTTCCAACTGGGGCTGCAAAATAAACACAAACACTTTCATGTTAGAAATGGTTGTAGGAGTGCCTTTTATCACGAAATGGTAGATTTCTATTTTGTTGCAAACCTTGAATTTTGTTGCAATTTTTAATCAAATAAGTGATAAAGAGAAAAGCCAGTCTTATGATTATATATCAGAGCAAAGGACATGTTACCCACCCCAAGGGTGACCCCTATAGGATTCATCATCTTCCAAAGTTGATTTTGGCCATATTTTGAATCACATAGACAATCTTTATTGGTAACAATTAGATGATGACTAGTATACCGAGTCTGGAACTAATTTCAAAGTTGATTGAGGATGCATCTTCTTTAGACTTTGATCACGCTTTGTAGCAAACTTCCATGCAGAGTATTCTTTCATGGATACTCTCATGAAAGATCTATATCCTAGCAGCATCAGATTTTAAATTGGAGAGGTAATCCATTTTTACAATCTGTTCCCTTTAGGTCCTTCCTTAAGTTTCAACCAAGATCAGTAAACGAGATTTCATGTAGTTCAACATTCCATAGTTCTAAGTAGTGGTACCCTTGTGGTAGAAATAATATACCATGAAGGAACACTAATCACAAATGATTTGGTAGACATTAATGGGAAACACTAAGATATTTATAGGTCCTACCATTGCATCTCTAATTATTTTATTAGCCACTACAATCCCCTTTTATTTCACCTAGTATCTTGTTTTCATAGGGTGCCACCTAACAAAAAATATCTAAATTCACCCTACAAAACTTGATTGACCTTTCTCAAGATGACACCAAATTTCTATTTCCCTTGAGACCCCTTAAGGTATATTCTAAGCATGATGGAGAATTTTTCCTAAACCTAGCGATACAAGGAGCATTGTTTCTCAATCTAGCAACACACATGAGTATAGTTTCCCAAGGCAGTGACATAGAGGAGCATTTTTTCTTAATACAGTGATACAAAGGAGCATTATTTCTCAAGCCAATGGCATAGGGGAGGATTTCCCACTCTAAGAGAGGTCTTCTTATGCTTCCAAACAATATTGTCTAAGAATATATTTTTTGGGGGTTTTAGTCTTTTCTAGGACCTTAAACATTGATGTATTTTAAGTGTGAGTTGGATTGTGTGCTTATTATGTTGGTTTGGATTTGTATGCCTTGAAGGTTGTGATGGAATCACCACTTCAAGATATTGATTCTATCATCATAGAACTTGAAATTCCATGGATATGCCGCTATTATGTTAACCCTTCTTCACAGGAGTGTCAGGTCTGCATGTTGAATATTCTACTTATGTAAAAGTGTTGATAATGAATGTCGAATCATATAATTGATCTTATCTCATGGGTTTCGAGATATTCATCACATGAATCTGAGTTTTGTCCTTAATACACATTCTAATACTGCCATTATAAGGCAGTTTGAGAGAAGGTAAAGATCTTGTCCCAAGAGTTACATTCACTATAGTCACAAAGACACCACACCCATTACATCATGAAGATATTATAGGTGTGCCAAGATTTTTATTAAGAGACCAAACAGGTTTGTCGCCTCTAAGTGACAGAATATATTCTTACAGTCATTATACACTAAGAGATCAAATGAATGTTTAATATATTGCCACATTCATCTTAAAAAACATATGTTTGTTGAGAATGTCATGTAATACGAATTCTATAATTTTGTTGAAGTTTTTTGTCAATATGTCAAGACATATATGTCTAGGTATATTCATACTTTTCAAACATATATATTAGATTTGTTTCCAAACAACCACTGAGATAATCACCATAGGAACCTAAATTTTGTTTACTTGAACGCTGGAAACTGAGGCATTTGAATCCACAAAATTTAATTTGTATTTGAATGTCAGAGTCATGAACTCATATTTACAAAATATAGGATGATATTAATTGTTTTTTAGCATAGGATATGTATATAGAAGCAATGAAGTAGAAAAGTGTGTAGGCACTTACATGATACTACAACATATTGCTTAAAATGATACTTAAAGGCTCCACTTTATTATATCAAATGCAATTTGTTGGTATAAGGATTTGATTTACATAAGTCACAATGCTAAAACAACGACTAGATCTACCCATTCAACATAAATGATAAAGACACTCAACTACAAGTTTCAAAGCAGTGAAGATCTCGGAAATTTTGCCACAATAGAGTGTATCTGACTTTTATGTCAAGTGTATGATAAAAGAAGGTAAAATGAGAGAACTTGTAGAGTAATGTGCTTCCAAATTTATATCCTTTATCCATTAGGTTTAATTTTACATGTACATATTTCTTACAAATTTTCTTTGTACAACTTAGTTATTGCATTTTTTCTGAGGTATTGTATTGGACAAGTCTTGGAGTTGTGGCACTATCTTTATTATGTCTCTTTGGATTTTATTTTTGGTTGATTTCTTTGCAGTCTTGGATTTGTACTTTTTATAATTGTAATATTAAAATTTTCTACATTGGTTCACTTATGTTTTTTCTAAAGAAATTAAGTGCTTAGATCAAGGTCCATGCCACTATTTAAACCAGTAGCTCAGTTAGAGTTGATAAGAGTTTGATATTTTTCTAATGAGGAAGCCATGACTTTGATTTGTGTATTGACACCTATACCTTGGACCCACATCGTTATGTGGTATGGTATGGGACTAAGTTTAAATGAGAATTTGATCTCCTCAGAAACCCGTAATAATTTTGTGTCATTTTCCCTCTTTGACAAAGCCTGCAACTTATTATCATTTAAATATAATAAGTCCAAGGTATTGCAGCAATTCTATCATGACAAGTTTGGCTTCCGGTTAAAGAGAGAACTAGGAGAAAATTTCTCCTATGGGGTCACCCACTTTTGGTGAGTAACACACCTTAAGTATAATTAAAAATATTTTACGCTTTTAGAATTTTGAAATGATACAGGGTTTTTAATTTGTCTTTTTTGAGCCCAGAAGTCCAATTTGTAAAGCAATTCCTTCGCTTGACAGAGAACAAAGAAAGGTTTTCTCATCTCTTTTCAAGTGTGAAGGTTGATATCTTTTGAGCCTTAACTCATCACAAAAAATCACCATAATAATCTCGTAAAAGTTTTAAATAAAAATTGTGATCATTTTAGGGCTGGCTGCAAGAGCTAATTTTTTCTTCTCTTGAGGTCCTTGGGCATTGTTTGATAACTAGTAGCTGATTTAAATTTAAGAATGATTTCTCCCTTTAATTTTGAAAGTATGACGTAAGCTATAGCAGTTTTGAAAGTGTTTGACAAATTTTTCATTGAAAATTCTAAACCTTAAACCTTGAGATTCACCCAAGAAATTTAATTAAAAATTTTGACTCATAAATTTCTAAGCATATTTTGGTCCAAGCTGTGATAAATCTTGAGACTTTCAAAGTTTTTCTTGGTGGGCTGGAAGCATATCTATTTGCTGGTGTGAATTCATACAGAAAAGTCATCATTTGAAAGGGTCTCTTATTTGTTCTTGGGTCATAAGACTGCAAAATCTCACTTAATAATCAAAAGGTTTGTGTTAGAGCATATGTCAGATGCCAATAAGTAAAAAGATCTTACCACTAACAGTAGCATTCGCTTGAAATTTAAGAACTTAATATTTATATTGCAAAACAAATGGACTATAGCTTACTCACCTAGATGATCAAGAGCTGAAGGAGGCAGTAAGACTACAAATTTTCCCAGAGAAAAACCATCTAACAAGTTTGACAAAATATATTAGAACTTCCTGAGATTAAGCTGTCTCCAAAACTCTGGTGTGGATTAAAACAAATGCCACACTATCTATATAAAATGATAATCACTAACCTTTGTCTCCATTTTCCAACTGGGGCTACAAAATAAACACAAGCACTTTCATGTTAGAAATGGTTGTAGGAATGTCTTTTATCAAGAAATGGTAGATTTATGTTTTGTTTCAAACCTTGAATTTTGTTGCAATTTTTAATCAAATAAGTGATCAAGAGAAAAAGCATGTCTCATAATGATATATCAGAGCAAAGAATATGTTACCCACCCCAAGGGTGACCCCTATAGGATTCATCATCTTCCAAATTTGATTTTGACCAGATTTTGAATCACATAGATAGTCTTTGTTGGTAACAATTGGATGATGACTAGTATACCAAGTCTGGAACTAATTCCAAAGTTGATTGAAGATCCCTATTCTTTAGACTTTGACCACCCTTTGCAACAAACTTCCATCCAGAGTCTTCTTTCATGGATACTCTCATGAAATATCTATATCCTAGCAACATTAGATTCTAAACTAGAGAGGTAATCCCTTTTTACAATCTATGCCCTTTAGGTCCTTCCTTAAGTTTCAACCAAGTTCGGTAAACGGAAGTTCATGTAGTTCAAAATTCCACAGTTCCAAGTAGTGGTACCCTTGTGGTAGAAAGAATATACCATGAAGGAACACTAATCACAAATGCTTTGGTAGATATTCATGGGAAACACTAAGATATTTATAGGTCCTACCATTGCATCTCTGATTGTTGTATTAGGCAATACAATCCCCTTTTATTCCACCTAGTATCTTGTTTCCATAGGGTGCCACCTAACAAAAAATATCTGAATTCACCCTGCAAAACTTGATTGACCTTTCTCAAGATGATATCAAGTTTCTATGTCCCTTGAGACCTATTAAGGTATATTCTAAGCACGATGGATAATTTTTCCTCAACCTAGCGATACAAGGAGAATTGTTTCTCAATCTAGCAACACACATGAGTATTGTTTCTCAAGGTAGTGACATAGAGGAGCATTGTTTCTTAATACAATGATACAAAGGAGCATTATTTCTCAAGCCAATGATACAGGGGAGGATTTCCCGCTCTAAGAAAGGTCTTCTTATGCTTCCAAACCATATTGTTAAAGAATATTTTTTTGGGGGGTTTTAGTCTCCTTTAGGACCTTAAACATTGATGTATTTTAAGTTCCAGTTGGATTGTGCGCTTATTATGTTGGTTTGGATTTTTATGCCTTGAATGTTGTGATGGAATCACCACTTCAAGGTACTGAGTATATTATCATAGAACATGAAATTCCATGGATATGCCACTATTATGTTAACCCTTCTTCACAGGAGTGTCAAGTCTGCATGTTAAATATTCTACTTATGTAAAAGTGTTGATAATGAATGTCGAATCATATAAAAATTGAGCTTATCTCATGGGTGTCGAGATAGTCATCACATGAATCTGAGTTTTTTCCTTCATACACATTCTAATACTACCATTATAAGACAGTTTGATAGAAGGTAAATATCTTGTCCCAAGAGTTACATTCACTATAGTCACAAAAACACCACACCCATTACATCATGAAGATATTATAGGTGTGCCAAGATTTTTATTGAGAGACCAAACATGTTTGTCACCTCTAAGTGACAAAATATATGCTTAGATAGTCATTATACGCTAAGAGGTCAAATGAATGTTTAATATATTGCCACATCCATCCTAAAGAACATATGTTTGTTGAGAATTTCATGTAACACAAATTCTATAATATTGTTGAAGTTGTTTGTCAAAATGTCAAGACATATATTTCTAGATCCATTCATACTTTTCAGACATATATATCAGATCTGTCTCCAAAAAACCACTGAGATAATAACCATAGGAACCTGAATTTTGTTTACTTGAATGCTGGAAACTAAGGCATCTAAATCCAAAAATTTAATATGTTATTTGAATGTCAGAGGCATGAACTCATATTTACAAAATATAGGATGATATTAATTGTTTTTGAGCATAGGATCTGTATCTAGAAGCAATGAAGTAGAAAAGTATGTAGACACTTACAGGATACTGCAACGTATTGCTTAAAATTATACTTAAAGGCTCCATTGAATTATATCAAATGAAATTTTTTGGTGTAAGGATTTAATTTACATAAGTCACAATGATAAAACAATGGCCAGATCTACCCATTCAACATAAATGATAAAGACACTCGTGACTCAACTACAAGTTTCAAAGCAGTGAAGAATTCATAAATTTTTCCACATTTGAATGGCTCTGAATTTTATGTCAAGCGTATGATAAAAGAAGGTAAAATGAGAGAATTTGTAAAGTACGATGCTTCCAAATTTATATCCTTTCTCCATTAGGTTTAATTTTACATGTATGTATTTTTTACAAAAAATTTTTGTATAACTTGGTTATTGCATTTGTTCTGAGGTATTGTCTTAGACAAGTCTTGGTGTCGTGACACTATCTTTATTATGGCTCTTTGGATTTTATTTTTGGTTGATTTCTTTGTAGTCTTGGATTTGCACTTTTCATAATTGTAATCTTAAACTTTTCTACATTGGTTCACTTATGTTTTTTCTAAAGAAATTAGGTGCTTAGATCAAGGTCCATGCCACTGTTAAACTAGTAGCTCAGTTAGAGTTGATAATAGTTTGATATTATGTTAATGAGGAAGCCATGACATTGATTTGTGTATTGACACCTATACCCTAGTCACACATCGTTATGTTGTATGGTATGGGACTAAGTTTAAATGAGAATTGGATCTCCTCAGAAACCCTGAACAAGTTTGTGTCATTTTCCCTCTTTGACAAAGCCTGCAACTTATTATCATTTAAACATAATAAGTCCAATGTATTGCAACAACATTTTCATGACATGTTTGGCTTTCGGCTGAAGAGAGATCTAGGAGAAAAATTATCCTATGGGGTCACCCACTTTTGGTGGGTAACACACCTTAAATAGAATTAAAATTATTTTACACTTTTAAAGTTTTGTTTATATATGTAGATTGATAGATCATATTTTTAAAGCCAAAATAATGTGCTACTATACATGCTGTCAATGGAGAGTACATTTCACAATTGCAAAATGCAATTGTAAGTTTTAGAAGTGAAAGTGACTTGTCCTTCTTTTGTTTTTGCAATAGCTATCGGTATGCTTATTATATTCTTTTCAATGTTCTTATGGTTGTGCTTTTTCATGATACATTGACTATCTTCACTGAGAGTTCAAACTTCATATTGATTAAAATGCTGCCCATACCTGAAACCACAGGCAACCGCAAATTCATTTTCACACCTCTATTAGGTGATAACAAATCCCAAGCAATGTAATCATTAATACTAAGTTTGTTTGATTCTTTTTTCTGTAAGAATAAATTTGCAAGTTCTTGCATCCCCTCTTTATTTATGAACATTGTCATAGTTCATGATCCTACCATTTGATCTTGTTTCTATTGAGTTTTTTATTATTTATATTGCATATATTAGGCATTTGACATAGATAACAGGTTATTGTAGCTGAAATGTTTCTTTTCTTTCCAAGAAATGTAAATCTATTAAGTTTAGGGGGATGAAAAATTTGCAGTTTTGTACAATGCCTGAGAACATAATTGCGTTACTAATAAATTATTTAAGTAACCTTTTAAGCTTGTGACTTCTCAGTAGATGGGAACTAGCACACACTTTCATATGAGAGGTCTTTGAGCATACTGAAGAATTTGTAACATGGATATAATCTTCATGGTATGAACACATCATTTTTTTGAAAGTTGGCATTAGGTATGAGATGTGATCGTACTATAGTTTTTTTTTTGAGCCAGAGTGGCCTTGGTCTGCTTTAGTTGTTGTTTTCTACAAATAAATTAAATGCTCATATTTGAAGTTTTGGTTTCAGGCATGAACTCTGAATTATTTTCCTGAAATACACAATATATCAAACACACTAGGGTATGTTTTGTTTTCTATTTCTTTTGGTAGGAGATCTGGATTGTTCATTAATATTTTTTGATACTAGAGGTAAAATGCAAGCAACAAAAACAATGAGGTAAACCATGCAGCTATTCCATACAAATTGTCTCTGTGATTTAATAAAAAGGGGATTTCTTCCATTTTCAGTGCAATACATACTCCTTGGTTGCTTTCATTTCAGAACCTTTTCCAGAGCTCCGTTGCACCTTGTCCTTTATTGGTATGCTTGTATTTAGCAATCCCATCTATTGATTTCACTTGCTTGTGGACATCAATGTTACGTGTTCCTTTGATTGAGACCTTCATATTGGTAGATGTGAATTTAAGATAAGAGGGGAAATATGTTATCTTGGTTGTCCATTGATCACAATTCAGGTTTTAATCCATTATTGGCCTTGTGGATTTGCAATCTTAATGCATTATTTACCCCATCCTAAGGCCCATATGCTAGTGACCAATATTGAAGCTCTATGCTTGTTTCCAATCTTTTATACTTATTTACAATGGTATGAATACCTACAAAACAGTTCTTGTTTTATTATCTTATACTGCTTTCCACCTTACATTTTAGGAAAGCATACATGGTTCATATCCATTCGAATTTTAAAGGTTTGATGGTGGGGTATATTTCTGAACAAAAATCCATTTTGGTGAGGATTTGTTGAAATCTCTTCTTAGAATATTTTTGTGCAAAAAAAATTCATTGGCTGATATGAAATTTTTAAGTCATCTTGGTTGAAGAGCATACTATATGCTGATGATGTTACCCAAAAAAATCTCTATGTTGCTTTATTGAATACTTTATGATCTCTTTTTCTTTCATGAAATTTTGGGATCCTCGGCTTGGATTTGTGAAATTCTATTGGACAGAAGGAAATATGTGCCTCCCTTGGTTAAATCTGATTTTTTAGCATCAATGTCATGGGGCTTTCACATTTTTTGGCAATGAGTAGCTACATAATTATTATTTTTCCTTCTATAGAGTCTTAATCCCAATTTGTATTTTGAAAAATATATTTAGATCTTTTATGTCCAATGGTACTTCCCTTATGCATGCAGAAGGGTCCCTGCCACTCCCCTGGTCTATCAGAATGAAAATTGCATTGGGTGCAACAAAATGTTTGGCATTTCTTCATG
This sequence comes from Pinus albicaulis, assembly GCA_034641835.2. NCBI lineage: Eukaryota > Viridiplantae > Streptophyta > Pinopsida > Pinales > Pinaceae > Pinus > Pinus albicaulis. The sequence goes on from CM076584.1 coordinate 420,246,014, forward strand.
GAGGGGATGAAATACCAGTGATTTATCGATATTTTAAAACATCCAATATTTTTTTGGATTCGGTTTGTACTTACAACTTCAAAATTACGAGATGGCTCAGTGTTACACTTTGGATTCTCTTAAGTCTTTATGGAGAGATATGTACTTGGTGCGGGAATACAATGCCAATCTATCTAATTTTGGACTAGCAAAAGATGGACCTAAGGGAGACAACACCCATGTTTCAACTTCAGTTATGGGAACATATGGTTATGATACTCTAGAATATGTAATGAACGGTGAGCATTTTAAGTAGTTTAAAACTTGTGGAAATAATATATGGGTGAGGAAATTTTAATACTGATACAGATCAACAAGATTTCTAGCCTCTTTAAGGTTCATGTCTAGTAAATGGCATAAGCAGAAAAACTCAAAAGTTTGTTCTGGGAGAATTTTTTAGGTCTCGTCCTATTGGCCTAATGTTGAATGTAGACCAACCAATGTTCAAGACTCGGGACAATTTATATGAGGTTGAATTTTCCTTAATTTATGAAAAAAGTATCTAAACATGCATACGTCTCCTAAAAGAAACATGTGTTTGGTTATACATATTTAAGTTGATCTCAATGTACTCTTCATTGGATTCTCTATTATTCTTGACATATAGATTAGCACAGGCATTGCATTTTTTACATTTCCTATTACTGATGTGAATTTTAATAAAAGTTAGCATATACATTTAAGATATTTACAAAGATAAACAAGAGTGACTAATTCAATGATTAAGGTTGGAAGTCACAACAGTTTGCAAACTGCATTTTTCTTTAGTGTCTATATGGATGCATCCAATAATAATCCTCTTAAAACCTTTAGATGGAGAGGTTATTATAACACAAAATTTGGCTTTCTTCAGTTCATACTATCTAGGTTCTTAGCTTTACTAATTCACATTCTACTTTTTTAGACATCTTCCAGGCTTCAAAATCACTCATATTGTTTTGAGAATTTATAGTCTATAAAACATTGTTTCAGATGACTAGATACCCATACCAATAGAGAGTTAGTTGAGGCAGCTTAACTTTTATATCTTATTACCCTTAAAAAAATTGTGTCCACCCTCTTAGACCCTATTTCTCTACAGTCGCCCCCTTTGAATCCTAGTAAACTTGACATGAACATGAGGTATTTACTCCCATTCCTCCTTACCCTACAAGGAAACAAAATTATTCTACTCTCTACTGATATTGAAGTATAGATCAGATCTCTTACTATATCTTGGCAGCTATAGTAATGGCCAGAAGACTAACATCATGTAAAAGGAAGCTGTTAATATAAGATGTCAAGTGTGATCTGTTAAATCATAAGTAATCTCCTTGTGATAGTATGTTGTAATTTTATGTTTGAAAAGTATTTTGAGATAGCCACAAAGTTGGAACATGATGGAGATTGTATTTGTTTCTCAATCATAATCAAACCTTAAGCAACAAAACATTCATATGTTAAGGCCTTCAAACTATCCTATAAAGTGAAGCATGTGTGATTCAAATTTTTACATCATTTAATTTGTTACTTCATATATTTTCATTTTTATATACTATAGATATCCTATTGGATGATTTTTTTCATCTTTTATTTGGTTGGTAAGAGATGGTTAGGTGCATATAGGGAATATTTGAATGGACGAAGTTGGTCCATCATACTACTAATTGAATCAAGGAGATCAAGACAAAGAAGTAGTTGCTGCAATGGAATCTGATGAGCAAAACGCCAAGTATGGATATTGATCATGCCCCTTTGTTGTATCAATGAATTTTTGAGCATAGTGTAAAAGAGGGACAAGACAAAACATTGTCTCAAGTAGGAAGGGGTGAGTTGCAAACTCTATAAGGATGATGGGTTGAGAAATTGGCTACTTGCATTGAACAATGTGATAAAGGAGAATGATCTATACTTTCTTTGTAGAAGACCAATTAGAGTCCAGTAAACTAGGTACCCAAACCTTGGAACCATTTACAAATCTGGGTTGGGCCAAGAGTGTGCATGAGCGACATCTTGGTAGATATATCTTGAAAAATATTTGAGAAACACTACCTCTCAAGAAGTGCCAAGGACCCATAACCCTTGTTGAGTCAGGGATGAAGTGCATGTTGCAAACTAAAGCGAGGTCTTGTGAATAGTACCCCTAGATAAGTATATGAGTTTTTTATCTCAATCTTCTCTCCTTTGAGAAATAAATGGTGATCAGGGAGATTTTTATTCAACACATTGAACATGGTGACTTTGGCTTTTACCTAGGTTGATAGTCAATTCATGAAGATCATAGAAAAGGGCCAAGGCATCAAGTTATCTTTGCAATTTGTATGGGGATGAGACTAGAAGTGCCAAATCATCTGAAAACATCAAAATATAAATTAATACATGTTGTAGAAGGCAACCATTGCCATCTTGGATTTGCTCATGCAAGGACTCCAAATTGTCAATATAGATCCAAATAGTGTAGGGGAAAAGGGGCAACCTTGTTTTACCCCAATTATACTTAGGATCAAATCTGATAGCCTATGTGTTGGTGCATAGATTACCAAGGATTTACTCATATAAAATGCATAATGGTTGACAGAAGGGTTTCTGAGATGCCAATATCTCTGAGTGTGTGGAATAAATCCTCTATGGGGACAAAGTCAAAAGCCTTTTTTAAAGTCTACGAAACAACAGTAAAATTTCCTGGAACAATGTTGGGATTTTTCAATTATGTCTTGGAGTGTAAAGATGTGATTAATAGTCTGGTGCTTAGGTTGGAATCCAGCATTTCCTCTAGCTCTCTGTTGCACCTTTTGAAGCTCCCTAAATAGTTGCAGGTGGAGGGATGTAGCATAAAGCTTCAATAAGAAAATCACAACAAATAGGTTGAATGGAATGCAAGGTACACCATAAATATTATGTAGTGGGAGCATGAGTTCAACTCGTATAACATAATATCTCACTTCTAAGGTCTAAGACCTAGAGGATAAAATTATTCATCTAAGATATAAAATGTTACAAAGCTAAGAGTCCAAGAGAAGAAAGGGTCCCTTTAAAGAACTTGATAATCAGGAGAAATATCTTGATTGAAGGTTGCCTGCAGAAAGTGATCAATTTTTGGTGGAGCTATCACCTACTAATTAGGGAGAATAATGAGAAATTGTTGGCCTCTAAAACTGTATTTCCAATAGGGTAATCTCTCCTACCATCTGAAGCTCAAGTGAAGAATCCCCTCATGGAGGACTAGATAAATTGGAATATATGATGTTTTGGAAGATCTAATCTTGTTGCATATATATTTCTCTTTGTTGATTCCTCGATTAGTGGGAGGTTGCCTTATGTGATTGTAAAAGGTCTCGACAAAGACACTATTGCAAGGGTCTCTGCGGGTGGAGGCCGTGGTCTCTCAATATCTCATGAAACTACATACCGAGGTTGCAATCGCTCTCTACTCGTAAATTATTGCTTCTCGTTATCCTCCCGTATTCTACGTAGTTCACTAGATGAATATGTATTTTCTACAAGCACCTAAAGATAGCATTATTTCCCTATCAGCTATCTTTAGAAATCTCACTACCTTCATTATCCTAAATAAACCTATTTCACTATATATTTCATCTCTCGCTCTTAGTTTTCCTTACCGCTTCTTAAAGGAATTCATTTTTGGGTTTTTTATCTCATTTCTACTCTCCTCCTTACCCCACTCTCATTCACTCATTCCCCCTTTAAAAACCCCGCCTTTTTCCCTTCAAAACCCTTCATAAAAAGACCTCCCTTCATCATTTTTACCTTATATACACAAAAACAACAAAAATGTTTTTACATTATTTTGTGTCTAAAATTTGACCTGCTGGTACTTTTTGCCTTTATACATATTAAACTCTATTAATGTATAAACCCCAAATTTTTCATTTTACTAACACGACCCTATGTCAACGATTAAACCCTATGTTTTCAAGGTTTTTAAACCTGCTTCTATTTTTCTTCACCCCAAGCCCCTTTCCTTAAGACCCTCGCCTCTATATACATTTAAACCCCATTCCTACATGACCCTAACCCCGCCTATTTTCATAGGCCCCGCCCATTGTTTAAAAGCCCTCATAAACCCTTTCTTTCCACTCTTTATAAACAAGTGCATCTACTTGGTTTATAAAGACCCCGGGCCCCACTTCTTCCTCAAAACCCACGCTCCAATAATACTCCGCCATGTTGTATTCCCCTAGGCCCCATCCTAAACCGCTATGCACCGTCAATCTCCGCCTTCGAGATTCGACACCCCACACAACATATCGCAAATCAAATGGCGCCTGTGTTAATGTTTTTAAACATTGCGATATGGGCAATTTTGTCTTGCCACACGGAAGTCGTTTAATTTTTGATGAAACATGATCATCGATGGTTATTAAAACCTGAAGAATAAAAGAGGCGTCCCCGTGATCGAAACAAACATAGGAAATCGCAGACACAAGGAGAGGAAATACATTCAAAGGATTGTGCTAAAGAAATGGAGATTAAAGGTTAAAGGGGCTAATCATATGTCAAAGACAAATCATGAAGGATTAGCCAACAAAACAGAGTTAAAAGGTAATCAAGACAAGATTGAATAGGTTTAAGGACTAAATTTTAATCAAAGGATTAATGAAGTAAACGTAGATAAAAAGCAGAATAAAGAGAAAAGATAAAAGGAGACAAATATAAATGTCATAAATCAAAGTTTAAAGGCCTAATATAGAGTTTAAAGATAAAGCAGAAGCATATTAATCCCGTAACATATTCGAATGACTTAACCTACAACAGCTTACTTCTTCAAAGGATATTTTGCCACCTACAACATGTTTTCATTCAATAAAATATTAAAATAGCTTATTACAAGCAAAGCCGTAGATATTTTTCATCTACCAAACAGCTATTGTAAAGTTATTGGAAAGAGACATAAAGTCAAACATTTCATTTAAATTAACTCGTGTTGGTTAGGAGTTATTATTTCAGAGAAAATACCCGTAGATATTTTTTCCTTGGGCCTTACATGCTCTCAAAGGTCAGTAATCATTAACTCGTAACAATGACATTATAAACCCTAGCTTAGCACCACCTCTCATTCCGCAAATAAATACCGCATATGAATTTCATTTTTAGTTGTTGGTTTAGTTGGGGTTTATTTGACCGATTTATGGCTGCTAAGCTAGTTGAGGATTGCTAGGTCGGGATTTTATATACCGAGTTGCGCAGAGCTATTGTACATGGAGTATTGTAACTAGTTTAATCATCAATAATACAAGCACGTTCAATAGGATTATTGAGCTATGTGTTAATGGTGAAGTTGTCCTCATTTGTCACTATTTTTCTTATGTTTTCCATTCCGTCCACATTTCTCTAATAAAAGAACAGTAAGTTTTAGAGTAGGATATGTTGTCTCAAAGACCCTATTTCTGCCTCCATTATTTATCCTTATGTTTTATTCTCGCAAGGTATGATTGTAGGATTCTTAATTTCCTCCAAGCCCATCTAGCTTGTTGTCTTATAAATGATTCAATAGGAGTTGGAAACCAAAGTATTTATGGTGAGCCTTGTTCTTTGGTACGGCTTGAGATATTGTTTGCATACCTTGGAAGTATACTTAGTAGATTCTAAACCAAGGAAGTCTATGGTATGCTTCCGTCCTCTGTCCGCCTAAAAATGTTGCTTTGAAGATTTTTTTGAGTGTTGAGTTGAAGAATATATGCTTCAGCTTTTCTATTTAGCTGCTCTCACTGTTATCTTAAATGTTTTATTTTGTTTGAAAGTCGCCTTTAGGATTGTTGGATTGTTGTCTTAAAAGTTTTCTTATTAAATTCGTTAAAGAAGTCCATGGTATGCCCTATCCTTGGTTTGCCTCAAATAAATACCTTAAAAGGCTTTTCTTGTATAAGTAGAGCTAGAAGATTCTTAATCGATCATAGCTTTGTCGCTTCACAACTTATTATTGTTTCATATCACAATCTAATCTATGAGATCCACTTGATATAGTTAGATTGCCCTATTAAAACCCTTGCGTACATGAACAATTAAATCCTTTTATGACTCCATATCCCAATGGATCAATGTTTTCTCATAGTCTATATCTATTCAACCTGAAACCTCCTTTCAATTAGTCACACCACAGATTTGTCAATCTATCAATTAATTCAACCAAAAACAAACAATTCCTTAGAACTTACAATTCAGCTCAATATCTTAAAACAAAGAGCATAAAGATATATCATTTTAAAACACTTATAAATAGAGAGATCCCTCTTCAATCCGTAGCTAGGTCCTAAGATTCCAAAGTGGTTCCGATGTGGCCCGTGTAGTGTTTTTTCTTGCCAATCTTGTAAATCACAGAACCAACATAGTGGTGACCACTAGGGAAATTGAGTAATAAACAACCTCAAAAACTCATAAAAACTCACTTTTAAAACTTATATGAATCAAGAATTAGTGAATAATGGTTTCTCGATTGCTAATGGTGGACAACAATCAGCTATAAAACAATTAAAATTCCTCCACTTGGTGACTCAACCGGTTTCGTAGGCTCCGTGACCCATCGGGAAACTTATTCTATCATCAAAACATCAAGCACACTACCAAGAATACTTAGGATTAAGTATTTCTTTCATAAACTTGGTTTTTGTCTCAAGACTCCGGCTATGCTTCTTGACCTTTCGATTTGTTCACCCGTAGTTCTAGCTTCTAGAAGAATTCATACTAGATCCTATCCTGACCCAAATCCTCTTGCTATAGTTGACAATCCTAAAAGCATTCTTAGGAAGTCTCTAGATCTAAAGATTCGGGCTTATTAGCAAACCAATACACAAAGCAAGTTCCCTACCCGAGAACCTCAAAGACTTGCAAAATATCCCCTCTAACCCACCCCTAGAACAAAGCTTGTCTAGGACTACATCTCGCAGTTGGATAACCCGTATATTTTTAGACCCCTCCACCTTACAAATACTGCACTCGTTGTACTAACTTCATCTCCCACTATTCACCTTCCCTCCGTTTAACTTATACCTCTTGTTGTAAACCCTTCACTCGTTAACGCTCCATTGTGTCCACAACCTCATCATGGAAACATGGTATGCTCCATTAGTCCTTCCTTTACCTTTGGTTGTTCTACCACAGGAATATCAGTCCAAGATTCCTTTATATGATGCTATTGGTTCTACTACCGCTCAACAACACGTGGATAAAATGAACAATTACTTTACAAACAAGAAATAGATAGACTAAACTGTTTAAACTTAGAATTTTTCTCAAAGCTAGTGACAAGCAAGAAAATGGTTTAAAGGCTTAACCCCTAACAAAAGATAAATGACCTCCCTGCTTTTCATCAACTATTCTTAAACAAATGGGAAGTTAAGAGAAACTTTCCTTCAAATCTTATCGTAATATAATGACTTTAAAAGAAATACCGGGAAGTTTCCAAGATTACTTCACTAGATTCAATATTTTTTACAATGCACTCCTCCCCACATGAAACCCCCACAAGGCCTAGCCTTAGTGAAATTTCCCGAAGGATCTTTTAACGTACATGTGATATCAATTAAGAGAGAAATGGATCCCTCACCTTAGAGGACATGAAAAGAGGAGAAATAAGTGTATAAGCTATCCTAAATGCCGTAAGGGCTAGATTGAAACATAGAAAAAGAAAACACATACAAAGAAGAAGACGGACCCTCCACATCTGATGCTAAATTTGACAGCTTAGTTAGGAAAATAGAGAGGATGATGGAGAGAATAAACATGAATGAGAGATCTTATCCTAGAGAAACCAAATAGCTCCCCAAAATAGAAATCAAAATTAGAACCAAAACCAAAAATTTAGAAGGAATCCTCAAAATTAGACAAAGAAGCTCGATCAAAAAATCATACCTCCTTTCCAAGAAAACTATGTTGATGAAGATGATGGGAGTGATTTAAGAAACAAGATAGTCACATAAATTTAATGGGAGTAAACAATGAGGATATTGTTTTCACAATCGAGAAGAACAAAGCAAATTTACACCTTATGAAGAAGAAATCCTAGAATCTAAAGACCACAAACAAGGCTTTGAAATTTCCATCATGGAAGTGCACAAGGAAAACATGACCTTAGGAGTAAGAAAAACCAAGACACTCCCCAAAAAAAACTCGAAATTTCTGCTAGAACAACTCGAAAACATTTCTAAAAAGCAGTGTATGAAAACAATAACATAGAGGCCGAAAGTTCGATAAAACAAAATAAAACATCCGGCACCCTAATCCCAAACATAGTGGTGACCAAAGTAGTACTAGTACCGCCTAGTGCTCCTAATAAAAAAATTTAACTGTTCATAATAAAAATGTTAAGCCGAATTTGCCGAGAAAATGCTGACTAAAAAGGTTGATTTAAACATTTCAAGAAGTCAAACACCTTTCATTATAGAGAGTGAAATTGCCAAGATTAATATCTCCATCCCTCTTACCGAATTAGTCACCCAAGATGTATATAAATCCCAACTTTTAAGAGCTTTAAACATAGGAGAGAATGTTGTGATTCGTTAATTTAAATGATGATAAAACTCCGAGCTTCGTTTTGGACCAGAAGAAGGAAATTTTCAAGAAGGAAGTGTTCCTCCATTTTATGTCAGCTTAAACATCCATGATAAAATTCAAAACCTCAGTGCCTCACACAACCTAATGCCAAAAGTAGTGATGGAAATACTAGGCCTTGAGATAACTAGACCTTACAAAGATTTATATTCTTTGATTCCATCGCAGCTAAGTGTCTAGGCCTAATCAAAGATTTATGTGTCAACTTAGCACAAATACCGCCCCAAGAGCCTAGTGATGGATATTGTATGGTTGAGAGCCTCCTAAATATGGCATGCTCCTTTCAAGGTCATGGGGTGCTAAACTCCAAGGTACCCTACAAATGGACATGACTTATGCAACCATCCCCTGCCTTTAGTCAACCAAGAAGACTATATAGGGAAACACATATTAAATACATGGTTAGCAATCAAGAAAAATCCAGATAAATCTCTTATTCTATTCACACAGACACGATTCATTTATCCTTTACAATGATGAAAATCTTAATGGACAAGTGATAGAAAATGAGCAAACATTAGTAGAAAAAGAGGGAAAGGAAGAAGAACAATCAAAACAACATAACACAAAATATTACAAAATAACACACACTAGAAAACCATCGGCAACAAAGCAACCACCAACAAGGTTGATCATGTAAAACAAATGAAAATCAAATATAGTGAAGATCGTGATAAACAAAACAATGATAAACATAATGTTGAATCCTAAAGAATAGCACAAAACTGAACCAACACATTGGAAGCCACCACAAACAGCATAATGAGGACAACAATGACTTTAATGAAAAATATAAAATTTAACGTCTTTGGAGTATGAGTTTTGATGGTTCTTGTAGCAAAACTAGTTCAGGAGCAGGCATATGGGTGCATAACATAAAAAACAACCATGCAGAAGGTCACCCATACAACTTTAAGCTTTCAATGCACAAATAACATAGTTGAATATGAGGCAATCCTCTTAGGAATACAATTACTGAAGAAACTAGGAGCCAAGAGGATAACTATTCATGGAGATTCAGAGTTAGTCATTACGCAAATAAATGGAGAATACACAACCAAGCATCTAAGATTAAAATCCTATAGGGATGATGCTATTGACCTCTTGAAAATTTTCACACAATACGAGCTTACCTTTGTCCCTAGAAACCAAAACATTCTTGCTAATGGCTTAGAATTTGCTGCTAGTACATGTCAAAAACCTTATGAAAGCAAACAATACATAGTCTAAGTCAAATATAGACCAGCAGTCCCTGACAACATAAAATACTGGCAATTTTTTGAAGGAGATAAGCAGATAGAGGATTTCCTGCAGTCTAGAAATGGGTTTGAAATGCCAAATTTAGACTCAAATTATGAAGAAGACTACCCTACTGAGGAACAATCTTACAAAGAAAAACCTCTTGACACTACTGATATAAACCTGTTAACCAAAGAAGACATACATGAAACAGATCTATGTACTAATTTAGAAAAAGAAGACTTTGAAGTGTTGCAGTCTAATACTGATAACTTGCCAAAATGACTGGTGCCTCTAGAAGAATTGTTTGACTTTAATCATGTTTCCAAAAAGCCAAAAATGGAACCCATTGAAATTGAATAGAAGAGTGCAATATAGGCAGTGAACAGAAACCCAAGATGAGCAAACTGTCTAAAACATTACCTGGTCATATTAAACAAAAATATCTTGAGTTTTTTAGAGAATTTACTGATGTTTTTTCTTGGATTTATGAGGATATAAATTCCTATGATACAGAGATAATTCAGCATAAGATACCCCTCAAAGAAAACCAGAAACCCTTTAAACAAAAATTGTGTAGAATAAACCCTGTGCAGCTACCCCTGGTTGAGAAAGAGACTAAGAAAATGTATGATGTTGGAATTATAGTCCCTCTCAGATACTCAGAATGGGTTTCAAACCTTATATCAGTAAGGAAGAAAACAGGAGAAATTAGGTTGTGCATAGATTTTAGAAACCTAAATAAGGCCTCCTTAAAGGACAACCACCCTTTAGCAAAAATGGATCACATCTTACAAAGGGTAGTGGGTTCTAAAATAATTTATTTTCTAGATGGCTTTTCACAATACAATCAGGTGCTGGTACACCCAGATGATCAACACAAGACAGCTTTCACTACACCTTGGGGCACTTTCATGTATGTGAAAATGCCTTTTGGGTTAATGAATGCTAGTGCCACCTTCCAAAGATCCATGGATATTGATTTCTCAAATGAGATAGGTTACTTCATTGTGATTTACCTGTATGACATCACAGTCTATTCTAAAACAGATGAAGAATACCTAGCTCACTTGAGAAAAGTCTTTGAAAAATGCAGAAAGTATGGTTTGTCTCTGAATCCCAAGAAAAATCTATTTGGCCTCCAAGAAGGAAAACTTTTAGGCCATATTATATCTGAAGAAGGGATCAAGATAGACCCAAAAATGATTGAAGGAATATTGCAAATCAAACATCCTAGAAATATCAAAGAACTGCAATCTTTCATTGGAAAGATAAATTTCTTAAGAAGGTTCATACCAAACCTTGCTGAAATCCTTAGAAACCTGAAAAATATGCTGAAAAGAGAAATAGGAGTTAAATGGACCATAGAAGAAAAGAAATCCTTTGAACTGGTAAAACAAGCACTCTCCCAAACACCAGTTCTCATTAGCCTTAATTTTACCAAAGACTTTTTCATATTCTCCTTTGCATCAGAGCATACAGTTGTTGCTATCCTACTACAGAAAAACATAAAAGAACAAGAGCAGCCCATTGCATTTTTTAGCAAGGCATTAAGAGATGCACCTCTAAAATACAACATAATGGAAAAAAAAGATTTTGCCTTGATCAAGGCATTGAAAGATTTCAGATTTTACATTTTACACTCACACATCATTGCATTTGTGCCTAACTCAATGGTAAATGACATCTTAACACGAGATCATGATGGAAAAAGAGGAAAGTCGATTGTTTTTATATTAGAATATGATTTAGAAATTAAACTCGCTAAACTCATTAAATGACAAGGACTAGCTAAACTCATGGCTGAAACAAACTTCCAAGCACTAGACATGAACATGATTAATGCATTAGATGAATAGGAGGAGTTGGCAACCCCACTCATTGAATATTCATTTCTGAATTCATCTTGGTATGCTGGCATGTTATATGTGCTTCTAAATCTTAATGTTCCTCCTAGTTTTTCTAAGACAAAGACAAGATTCTTAAAGTTAAAAGCTGTAAATTACTGCATTTTGGATAAATGTTTATATTGGAAAAATTCTAGTGGTATATTGCTTACATTTTTTCCTGAGAATGATGCAGAAAATATCAAGCATGAGTTTCATGAAGGAGAATGTGGAGGCCGCCTCTATTGGAAAACTACTGTCAACAAAATCCTTAGAGTTGGTTACTATTGGCCCACCCTCTTTCAAGACATCAATAAAATGGTAGTGGCCTACCATAGGTGTCAAATATTTGAAGGCAAAAGAAAATTGATGCCCTTACCTTTGAATCCTATCTTTGTTGAAGCTCCCTTTCAACAGTGGGGCCTAGACAAATCTATCCTGCTTCATCTGCCCAACACAAGTGGATCCTCACTACAACTGATTACTTTACAAAATGGATAGAGGCCATCCCTTCTAGAACTACCACAGATTTAGTCATCATTAAATTCCTTGAAAACCATATTTTGTCTAGATTTGGCTGTCCTAGAAATATTATCACTAACAATGTTGCTACCTTTAGATCCAAGAAAATGGTGGATTCAGATATCAGATTACATTGGGTCATTCTACAGCTTATTACCCTCAAGGTAATGGGTTGGCAGAATCCTCAAACAAAATTTTGGTGAACATCATCAAAAATTTGTTGGAAGAGAATAAAAAGTCATGGCACAGTAAACTAGTACATGCACTATGGGCAGACAGGTTAACAAGTAAAAATACAATTGCAATGTCTCCCTATCAACTAGTGTATGAAGCAGATGCAACTTTTCCAACAAGTTTAGGAGTGCCAATCATGAAACTGGTCCAAGAAGTACATTCTGAAGAGGATGACATGATAAGAAGGATAAATCAGACTATACATTGCAGCAAACCAGAGAGGAAATATATAATAGAACATAACTAGTGCAGGAAAACATCAAAAATTTGTTTGATAAGAGAAGCAAAGAAATTATTTCAACATTGGTGACAAAGTGCTCAAATGGGACTCAAGAAGAGAAGACAAGGGTAAGCATGGAAATTTTGAAAAATTGTGGAAAGGCCCATACATCATCCATTCTATCAGAGGTAATAGTGCATTTTTTCTGCAAGAGATGGATGGAACAGAACTATTTGGAGGTCCTATCAATGGCAGGATGCTCAAGAATTACTTTTGTTAAAAACAATCAGTTTAAAGCTTTATTCATTGTATATAACATTGTTTGAAGAAAACATTAGAAAAGTAACACAAAAACAAAGAAAAAGAAGAAAAAGAGGGCTGGAAAAAAGAATAGGTATAGCCCCATACCAAAAAAGAAATATTTCTGAAAGTGTACAAGTCCAAATGCCACTACTTGAAAAAGAAATTTTTGTTCAGTAATACAGCCTAATCATGATTGAACAAGTTTAAATTTCTGTTGATAGATTAGTGAATGAATATTTTCCAAACTGTCTAAACTTGGCTTATCAGTAGATTGATTAGGAAAATATATCGGTTCCAATGCTCAAATCTGAACCAAGAAAGAAAGAAAGGGATGAATAACAAATTCCAAATTACAGACCTCAAAGTTTTTAGTTTCAATTTCTGCAAAATAAAATCTATGTGCAGACTTGTACAAAATGCCACAGCTCATGACAAATCAGGCTGTCTAATCCTGATTTGGTTATGTTTTCAATTTCTTGTTTTTAGAGTAGAGAATGAAAGTCTGTCAAATAGTTCGATCTTGACAGATAAATATATTAGGTAGAGAATAAAAAGCTCATCAGTCTAATCTGAGCTTTTTGGAAGATATAAGTGTAGAAATTGATAGTTTCTTGTTTTCAAAAGAAAAATAATGTCAAGGGTTGGCTAATCTAAATGCACCCAATGAAGAAAAAATGTTAGGAAAATTATGATGGGTAGGTAGAAGTTGAGTTGAGGTAATCATGTTTTTCAGGTTTCAAATATCACATCTTCAAAGGAATAGCAGCAAAGCAGCAAATTGAAGAAAAGGAGTCTGTCAAGGTGCAAATCCAAGCACTAGTCTACTTCTTCCAGAGATTTAATCTCTGAGGTTCTTGACACCTCCTAAAGAAGCTTCCCTCCCCAGCTGGAGCCGCTGTTATCCTCCTGTATTCTACAGAGTTCACTAGATGAATATGCATTTTCTACAAGCACCTAAAGATAGCATTATATTCCTATCACCTATCTTTAGAGATCTCACTAACTTCATTATCCTAAATAAACCTATTTCACTATATATTTCATCTCTTCCTTCTCAGTTTACCTTACTGAAATTAAAGGAATTCATTTATGGGTTTGTTTATCTCATTTTCACCCTCCTCCTTACCCCACTCTCATTCACTCATTCCCCCTCTAAAAACCCAATTATCCCTTCAAAACCCTTCATAAAAAGTCCTCCCTTCATCATTTTTTCCTTATATACAATAAAACAATGTAAAAACAGTTCTTTACATTGTTTTGTGTCTAAAATTTGACTGTCAGGTCCTTTTTTCTTTTATACATATAAAACTATGTTTTTAATGTATAAACCCCGACTTTTTGGTTTTACTAACACGACCCTATGTCAACATTTAAACCCTCTGTTTAAAGGTTTTTAAACCCCGCTTCTATTTTTCTTCACCCTAATTCTCTTTCCCTTAAGCCCTCGCCCACATACATTTAAACCCCACACCCACATGACCCTAACCCCGCCTATTTTCATAGACCCCGCACATTTTTTAAAAACCCCTCATAAACCCTTTCTTTCCACTTTATAAACAAGTGCATCTTCTTGGTTTATAGAGACCCTAGGCCTTGCTTTTCCTCAAAACCCGCACTCCAACAATACTCCACCATGTTGTATTCCCCCGGGCCCCATCCTAAACCGCTCTGCACCGTCGATCTCCGCCCTTGAGATCCGACGGCCCACACAACATATCGTAAATAAAATAGCGCCCTGGTTAATGTTTTTAAACATTGCAATATGGGCGGTTTTGCCTTGCCATGCGGCAGTTGTTAAATCATATCACATGCCGCCTCCTAAAAACCATTACCGCCTCCTCCACTATGCAAAAACCACCTCCCGATTTTCGAAAACCACTTATCCCTCCGCGCCAAAATTCAAATACCCACGCCTCCGTTCAATTTTCCTGCTAATTCTGCCTACCAAACCAATCCCACAATGTTGTTCTCTCTCTTCTGATAGCCCAAAAACCTCAGAAAACGTAGTAAACCTCCCCACAGGTTTTGGAAACTAATTTTTTATTTTTATGTGCAAGTTTCATGGTGAAATAAAAATAAATTCATTACAATGGTTCAAAAATGTTAGATGAAGGTCTGGGTGTCAATCTAGAGCTCCATTTCATTTATAAAAGGACCAGAGGCCCTGTATCGAGATTAATCATTGATGAAACATGATCATCGATGGTTATTAAACCCTCTAGCAATGAAAAGAGGCATCCTTGCACCAAAACAAACACAGGAACAAAGACACAGTGAGAGGAAATACAGTCAAAGGACTGTGCTAAAGAAATGAATATTAAAGGTTAAAGGGGCTAATCATATGTCAAAGACAAATCATGAAGGATTAGCCAACAAAACAGAGTTAAAAGGTAATCAAGACATACTGTAGAGGTTTAAGGACTAAAGGTTAATCAAAGGATTAATGAAGTAAACAGAGATAAAAGCAGAATAAAGAGAAAAGAAAGTGAGACAGATTATAAAGGTTAAATCAAAGTTTAAAGGCCTAATACAGAGTTTAAAGATAAAACAGATGCAGATTAAGGCCAGAAACATATTCGAATGAATAACCTACAGCATTTACTTCTTCCAAGGATATTTTTCCACCTACAACATGTTTTCTTTCAATAAAATATCAAACAGTTATTACAAGCAGTCATAGATATTTTTCATCTACCAAAAGTTAGTGTAAAGTTATTGAAAAAAGCCTTAAAGTCAAACATTTCACAGAAATTAACTCAAAAGTTAATTTAGGAGTTATTATTTTAGAGAAACACCTTCAAATATTTTTTCCTTAGGCCTTGCATGGTCTCAAAGGTAAAAAATCATTAACTCTGTAATAAATGACATTCTAAACCCTAGCTTAGCACCACCTCCTCATTCTGTAGATAAATACTACTTATGAGTTTCATTTTTAGTTGTTGGTTTAGTTGGTGTTTATTTGAATGATTTCTGTTGCTGAGCTAGTTGAGGATTGTTGTGCTAGATTTGAGAAAGCTTTGAGTTGCAGAGAGCTATTGTACATGGAGTATTATAACTGGTTTGATCATTAATAATACAAGCACGTTCACAGTATTCTTGAGCTATGTTAATGGTGAATTTTTCCTCATTTGTCACTGTTTTTCTTATGTTTTCCATTCTGTCCACATTTCTCTGATAAAAGAAAAAAAGTTTTAGAGTAGGATATGTTGTCTTGGCACTCTATTTCTGTCTACATTCTTTATCTTTATGTTTTCTTCTGCAAGGTCTAATTGGAGGATTTTAATTGCCCTCCAATTCCATCTAGCTTGTTGTCTTAGAAATGATTCAATAGAGTGAAACCAAAGAATTTTATGATAAGCCTTGTTCTTTGGTACGGCTTGAGATGTTGTTTTAAGGCCTTCTTTGAAGTATACTTAGTAGAGTCTAAACTAGGGAAGTCTATGGTATGTCCTGTCCTCTAGTCTGCCTAAAAATGTTTTTTTGAACATTCTTTTGAGTGTTGAGTTAAAGAAGATAGGCTTCAGTTTGCTCTTTAGTTGTTGTCACTGTTATCTTAAATGTTTTCTTTTGTCTGAAAGTAGTCTTAGGATTGTTGGATTGTTGTCTTAAAATTTTTCTTATTAAAGTCTAGCCAAAGAAGTATATGGTATGCCCTGTCCTTTTGTTTGCCTCAAACAGTTACCTTAAAAGGCTTTTCTTGTCTAAGTAGAGCTAGAAGATTATTAAATAACTATAGCTTTGGTGCCTTCACAACTTATTATTTTTTCATATCACAATCTAATCTAAGAGATCCACTTGATGTAGTTAGCTTGCCCTATGAAAACCCTTGCAGATTTGATGAACAATTAAATCCTTTTATGACTCCATATCCCAATGGATCAATGCTTTCTCATAGTCTATCTATTTAGCTGAAACCTCCTTTCAATTAGTCACACCACATATCTGTCAATCTACCAATTAATTCAACCAAAACAAACAAGTCCTTAGAACTTCATAACTAGCCTAATATCTTAAATCAAACAGCATAAAGATATATCATTTGAAAGCACTTATAAATAGAAAGATTCCTCTTTGAATCCAGAAGGCTAGTTCCTAGGATTCCAAAGTGGTCCTGATGTGGCCCCTACAGTGTTTGTTCTTGCCAACCTTGCAAATCACAGGGATCCGAAAAATTCTATGTGTGAGGACTAAAACAGAGGGAGGTGATTATCTTGTTGTGGGTTGATGGGATTTATTATAAGGCTCCTCCATTTGAGTCCGTTGTGGGTGGCAAAGTTGACAAATCAAATTATGCCCCGACTGGATGAATTTGCAACATCAAAGCTTGTCTATTCAGCATTACAGAAAATCTATTTTTTCAAGTGATATTGTTGTTGAAGTCATACAAGGAAGCCTCTTTAGACTGTCGTTGAAAACAAGAAAAAAATCATGTGAAAATCCCTTGAAATTGAAGAGGAATCATCGAAAAATCTATATGCAAAAATCATTTTGAAAATATTTGAATGAAAATTTTTTATCAACAGTTTGCAAATATCAATAGTTTATAAATATCATTTTTCTTGCAAATATCAACAGTGTATACATCCCATTTTTTTTTTACAGGTATACAACCTTAAGAAAACAATTAGTATTCTAGTTTGGTTACTAAACATAAAATTTTATGAAAGACATGACAACTGTTGGCTTCTCTCAGCCCAATGTTTGAAGGAAGAGTCCTGATTTCCAAGATCCATATCTTCTATCATTTGGTGAAATATGCATTCCTTGAATTATGGAATTTTCTTGAACTGAATTTTTTGATATCTTATGATTTGAAGCAGTAGAAAGAGATACTTTTCTGAGATTAAGGGCCATATTTCTCAGCATACTGCATTCTTCCTCCACAAAATCGATTTTCTTTTTTTATTGGAATTTTTTTTCTCAATTATGGCATTTTGAGAAGTGCACTAGTGGTATTTTTCATATAATTTTGTAGTTACAGAGAAGAGGGAAGTTCTCTTGCGTTGAATGGATTATGTCTTCAAATAAATTCTTAGACTTCCTAGGCTTCTCTAATCCATGGATATTATATGTAGAAAGAAAAAAAGTTGTCAGCCAATAGTTCTTAAGGGGTTCGAACTTCCATTCAGGACTGTGAATTCAAGATATAGGAAAAATGACACTACATTGCATACCACAAAACACTATAAGAGAGCCTAAGATCCACAGATTTTTGGAGCCAAATAAACTTGAAATCCAGATAAAACCTAAAGACCATACCCCTAGAAGAAAGTTCTTGGAACACTAACAGACAATAATTCATTGAAACTATAAACAAGAAGAAAAGTAAGACTGAAGCCAATATCTATGAGTATTCCAATATCTCTAAGTATGTAGAATAGAGGCTCTATGGGGACATAGTCAAAAGAATTTTTGAAAGTCTATGAAACAATAGTAAACTTTCCAAGAGCAATGTTGGGCTTCCTCAATTGTGGTCTGGAGTGTAAATATGTGATTAATAGTCTAGTGCTCAAGCTAGAATCCATCCTTTCCTCGAGCTCTATGTTGCCTCTTCTCAAGCTCCCTAGAGAGTTGCAAGTGGAGGGATGCAACATAGAGCTTCAAAAATCAAATCACCACAAATAGGTCCAATGGACTGCAAGGTACATCATAAACAGTATTTAGTGGGAGCATGAGTGCAGCTCCTATAAAAGGCATATCTAACTTCTGAGGTCAAATACCTAAACGGTCAAATTCTTCATCTAAGATATAAAATTTTACAAAGCTAAGAGTCCCAGAGAAGAAAGGGTCCCTCTCAAGAACTTGAGAATCAGGAGAAATATCTTGATTGAAGGTTTCCTGCAAAAATCAATCAATGTTTGGAGGAGATATCACCTACTAATTAGGGAGGACTAGGAGAAACTGTTGGCCTCTAAAACTGTATTACTAGTGGTTGAATATCTCCTACCATATGAAGCTAAAGTGAATAATCCCCTGATGGAGAACTTTGGATAAATTGGAAGATCCAATATTTTGCATATAGGTTGCTCTTTGTAGAGACCTAGATTAGTGGGAAGGAGGGTCTCTTATGTGATTGTAAAAAGGGCCTAGATAGAGACACTATTGCAAGGATATCATAGGTGGAGGTAAGGGGTCTCCTCGAGATCTCATGAATCTGCATACTAAAGTGGTGCTGCTCTTTTCCTGTAACTTATTACTTCTGTGTGTGAGCTCTACAAAGGAGAGAGATGATCATCCTGTTGTGTGGGTTGACGGGAGTTATTATAAGGCTCCTCCATTTGAATCTGTTATGGGTGGAAAGGCCGACAAGTCGAATTGTGCCTTGACTAGATGAATTTGCAACATCAAATCTTCTTTATTCAACATAACAGAAAATATATTGTTTCAAGTGATACTATTGTTGAAGTCATATAAGGAAGCCTCTGTTGCCTGCATATTAGATAAAACCTTTTTACAGTGCAACACTTTGTAGTGATATATTTTTCTAATATTTGAAGTGTTTTCTTCCACTCTAACATCCACATCTACAGTTCATATAACCTATAAAATTCTAATATAAATTCATACATTGTGGTGCTCTCTCTAAAAAAGGTTCTGATAAATCCCTAAGCTCAGAAAGATTTCCTTCACTAAAAACTATCAAGTCTCTACATCTAAAAGAATTTGAATAGGAATAGTTTTCCTTCCCATAAAACATATCAGTCCCCATTTCTTTTACCATATTCTTCATCTCATGGATCAATTTTCAGAGCAGTAGGGAGTTCTAACAATTCTATAGAATCTAGATTTGCACAACAATATTTTTTCTAGAGTTTTCTCTTCATAGATTTTTGTAATGGGTCTGTTTAAATTTGAATATTTTGTTGCCTTCATGATCACTAATCAAACTCATCACCACTACTACACATGGGATCATCACCAAGAGCTACATAAACATCATTTGGCTCAATATCAGTGCTAGTAGTAGCATAAGCAACAACACTACACTTAGCAGAACTAGAAGAACGCGTTTTCTAAACTGTACGAGAACTACTTCCCTCACGAGTCACCATGTGCCATGCTTGGTCTCAGTGGTTCGCTTCCTTCAACTCTTGGTTCAACTACCATATCTTCATTGGAACCAACACCCCGAACTCCACTAGACAATGATTCACCATTTTGTACTAGTGATTCGGCATTTGTACTGGTAATTCACCATGATTTTACAAGATAATATAATCTCATGAGAGATTTGTCAAAAAAATTATATATACATATTATATTATTAATAAAATTGCCTTCACTTTTTCCTATGTATCATGGGGATTCGTCCATTTATTATACATATAAATTTAGGGGGGTTCTTAAATTTTTCCCTATTTCCTAGACTCCTTATATAGTCTTTTACATTACAATACCATGGGCGGAGTTCAACGTTCACAAAATATTCCCATCCCTTTAAAAAAATAAGGGGCTTTGACCCACCCCAAAGCCCCTAAGACTCAAAATACACTTTGCACTTCGCACACCTCTCCTTGATCCATGAAGTTTTCCTCTAAATTTCTTCTTCGAGGGGTATTGTGTCCAACAGGCCCCCAACACAAAACTGTGACTTGTCTTGAGTCACAATGTTGGTGCACCATCGATCTTCACTTTGATGTTGCTCAAGGCATCTTTCAACAGTGGAATCACTTCTACACAATACTTTACAAAATCTTGGACCTCGATGAGCATTGTCTCGGTAACTGGCCCGACTGTCTTCTGCTTGAATCCTCTCTATGCCTAGCACATTTCTTTCAAATTACTTTCTACAGTTTGGAAAATTTGACTGTCCTTAGCTTCCCATGGCTTCATTTTGGTTGTAATGAGCTACTCCTTCCTGTGCATCTCATTGATCTGCTCCTGCAATAATTTACCCTCTTGGAGACGGGTATACCACTGCATCAGTGCTAAGGTCTTTGTTGTGGACTTAATCTGGTCCATCTGTTCGAGCTTCTCACGAAATTCTACTTCTATCTTCTGCACCTGAGGTTCCTCCTGCAGTGAGGCCCATACATCCATGAAATTGCCAAAAACGATAGCGCGCTCCTAGATGGTAGATTCAATCTGTGCAATGGCAGCCTTGAACTCTGATACGTGCTACTATCGAACTTCTGGTAGAGTGGTCGGCTGCAATTTCAGCTGCAACTCAACTGTTTTCATCTACATTTTGAGGCACACTTCATTGATTCAACCTTGGTTTTGAATTTGTTCACTGTTGTCGCGAGCTTGGCCACTTTTACCTCTGTCGGAGCTGCAGCCTTAATCTAGAGCTATGATAGCTCGTTGCAAATCTTGGAGATGTCTCCCTTCAAATTTTGTATGTGGACAACCTCAACATCGTGCTCTTGCACAACCATTTTATTTTCATTGACCATGCTCTATCTTTCCTTCCTAAAATCCTGAATAATTAATAAGTCAGGTTATTCCCTAATTTCTAATTCCGCAGTGACACCTTTGTGGAACTCTTGCAATGTATGTAGTGGCAATGCAGTGAGGTTAAGTTGTGTGTCTTGCCAGTGCACTTCCTACTTCATTTTCTCTGCAGTATAAAAAATCAATGTGCTCATGGGGATCAGCATTGTGTGAGTATCAATGATTAGTGCTATTTCATGGACTACTGTGCATGCACTTGTTGGTGCCCCACTCACTTGAGTCACGCTTGCTTGTAGCCCACTCACTAGACTCATGCTCGCTTGAACCACACTCATATGAACCTACAAGTCTTTTAGGCGCTTATGGATGCCTTCCAACACCTTCTTTTATTGTTCTTCAATATTTCCCCTTAGGTGCTTTGTGACATTATTGATAGTATCACCTATTTTTCTGAATTCCCCCTTAGTGAGGACCATTGCTTTCAGGCCGACAGACCTATCAAGCTTCACCTTCTTCCTCGCACCGCCCTTCTATGGCTATCGCCTCTTGGTAGTAAAAGGGGAGGTGGGGTCAAATGGATCCAGGCTTGTATCATTGACAAAAGCATCACCCCCTCCAATTTATGAGTTTTTGTCTTCATCCTAACTTCCTCTGATGTCTTTGTTCTGGGTACAAATGTAACTTTGTTTTGCAGTTGTTCAGTGTCCTTATTTCTTGTATTTACAGGGGACTTCAAATTGCTCGTCCCTTCCTGCTTTTCACCTTTCGTAAGTGGAGTTAACCACTTTCTTGGACATGCAAAGATGATGGCTTCAACATCCTCTTCTTTGACTACGTACGACAGCTCATACCAAACCCCAACAGCGTTCTTATTCACCTGAATATGATACTGGTGGAAATTTGTTTTGAACTCTTTGACCTGGTGGTACTGGTTCACAATTCTTGGTGATAGTTGGGGTTTTTGGATAATCATGGTGCACAGACGCTTTTCGACTCCAACTTGAAAAAAAAAAATTGTTCGCCATGACCCTGGATGGCTCCTTCAAATGACATAACTAGGCATATCTAGCATAATCATATTGATCGAGGTCCACAGTGGGTAACTGTGATTCCTCAGGCTCCCTCCAAGCCATCAGTTCTATTAATAACAAGATCCATGCATATTGGAACTGCTTTCCCTCTTCTTGAGCTTCTCTACAGTCTTTGAGGAACTCACTACATAGATACTCCACCCAATTATAAACTGTGCCTTTGGCGCACTCCAGAACTAATGATATTACCGACATAGAAACCTCCTCTACATGGATCTTTCTCATTACTTTCCCAGCTAAAATGTGTGTGAAAAAGCGCATTTATCTATCAGAGATGGAGTTAAAAAAATAACCCTAGGTTCCCTTTGTCAGAGTGAAATATTTCTTCATCTGGTTTGCAAGCTACTTGTCCTGATATTTTCGACCAAATGCTTTTGTAAGGTCCAAGCCAACTTAAGGAAGGGATATAATATTTCAGATTAGCATCGTGTCAATATGGATCTTCTTCCCTAGCCACAGGGAGTCATTGTGCATTAATGCCAACAGTTTTTGTACACAACTAGTGGTAATTATACATCACCCAAAGTATGGCACATACAACATGTTGAGTATCCCTGCATCTTGGATACCAGAAACCCACTTCATTGGCTCTAATATTGTTACTCCACCTTCATAGGTTTCTTGGCACGGATACCGGCTTGGCTCTAACTACGGGTATTTATTGCAATCATTAAAGTCTCGATCCTACATACACAGTTGGGTCACCTTTACCAATAATTCCCCTTCGAATGGCACCTCATCTGGAATCAGTGGCGTAAATATATTATACTTAAATGTGATTGGATCCTTGGTTAGCTTCTTAGCCTCCGTCATCCATGGAAAGATATATAGAGGCAACCTAGAGATAGGTTCGAACTCCTTAGCATCGATTTCCGTGGGGGAAACTTCTTCTTCGTCGGACTCCTCAATTTCAACAGCTTTCTTATGTCGGTCTTGAGCCCCCTTACTCCGTTGTTCCTTAGGTATTTTATTCCAGGGATACATTCGTAGCATCATCTTCTTCGGCTTTTTGGACGGAGCCGCAGCCCTAGTGGTATGATTTCTAGGCGACCTCAACCCTGTGATATGTGCAGGTGGCGTGGATGTCATGATGAATTATAATCCTCTATGGATAAATTCCTACTCAATCTCCTTGTAGTTATTATCCAAAATGCAACATTTCACTCGGCGTTCTTGCAGACACCAAATATCACTTCTAAATTTGAGCATGCAAAGTGTATCAATGTGGAGCGAGATGCCTGATTTATAGCAAAATTCAAATTAAAACTCCATGATTTCCTTCATATACTCCTCATAAATGCATATTTGGAAAAATATCCACCTAGATATGCTTATTAAATGCATCCCTCCCGCCTAATCATTTTCCAATGAACTGTTACTGTTCCAACGATCACTTTTTGGACTAACTTCGCTAGAATCACCCATTCGGCAGATTTCTGCCTCCCTCGATGCAGTTTCCTCCATCTACACCCTATTTCCTCGTTCCACACAGTACTTCTATTGCGCCTAAGCCTTAATTCAGAAAAATAGTTGATATTCCTACGCTCTCTTTCAAGTAGGCACCTGCAGATCTCCTCCCCCAACACAAACTTGTTGACCAGGTATTTTAAACTGGACTGATTATAACATTATTGGGCTTATTCTGACTGCGTAACCCAATCAAGTTGTACCAGATTTCTTGGCTTAATGGTAATGCAGAATACTTCTACTTTGCATTCTTGAATAACCTCGCTAATACACTCCTAGCCATTAACAAAGACATAAGTCAATAAGAAACTTTTAGTCATTACATACCAATCTGTATTACTGTGGCGCAACTCCATCTCAAGATACCATTGATGAGGTATCGTATCCAAGAAATGTAAGAAGATATGCACCCATTCTGGTTAAGGTTCTTCACCCCAAGGGGCAGTCTAGCGAGATAAATGCTCATGAGGATCATCTCTACCATTGTACTTCTCCATGATCTTAGTGTCCACATGGCCAAATCTAAGTCTTATCATTTTTGAAAACTCCTTCCATCCTCCTAAACCTTCTCTCTGTGCGCCCCACCATCGGGCTGGAGTGGACCTCAATGTGAAGTCCAAAGCTTCATATATTTGTTCTTCCAACACCCTATGTTCAAAATCTTCCAAAAATAAGACAACATTCCCAGTTCCATAATAAAAACAACAAGTCACGCACCTCCGATGTGACATTGCGAAGTGATTTGGTAACCCTGTTACATCACTTCGTAGTTAATTCATGTAAGTGATTCTTCCAATTCTCCAACTCTTCATCGAAATCTGAAACGCTCGAAATATTGCGCTCCCAAAAGATTTTGCCATTAGTAGTGGGGTTAATCCAATATTCATCCTGCATAGTAAGATTATATATCTGATCAATATCAACATCCCCATATTCATGTTGGACATGCTCTGTATAGCGCGCACCTTCGGAGGGATCCAATGGCACAAAAATTTGGTTACCATCCTTCTCAAGTACCATCTTCCTATTCTTCAGATTGATTATAGCATCCATGTCATAAGCCTAATAAAATCCAAGCAATGTAGGATAGGGATTGCTATTGTCAACTATTCAATAACTTTGAAGTTGGTTAACAAGCTTTCTCCATCAAGATCTATGTTGAAGCCCTGCAATCCTCCCATAGGAATGACCTTCTATTGGTTTTCCATCCTCAGCTGAATTAGTGACCATTGCAACTTAGGCCTTCCCATCTGTTCCCATGCCTATTTGGCGGAACATTGGCATTTGATCCTATATCCATAATGAATTGATTCATCTCATTATCTATGATTTGCGCAGTCAACCGCATCTCTCGGTCGGTTCTCTTCTTATTTTTGTACACTTTTTTCACTGCACATTGTTCCAAACATGCCTTTTCCTTGCCAGCACAGTTATCTATTAGCTCCTGTAACCCCTCTACAGCCTTTTGATCCCTTAGAAATTTCATACATGCCTGCAAAAAGGACGCCAAGATGGATGGATCGGCTTCCTTTGCTTCAATATTCTCCTAAGGCTTATTCTTCAGCAGGAACAATTGTCTCTGTGTGGTTGATGTCAAAGCTTCAGGAGTCATAAATGTCTTCTTTTCTTCCATGAAAGTATCTTTCTCGCGCTGTATATTGAATCCAAAATTCTTATCTTCAGCTTTCTGAACCCATGTCTCCATCATAGGTCGCTTTCATGCTACACAGTCTTCATTAGTATTCACACCACTACATGTTACTATGTTAATTCTTGGATCTTCCTCGCACAGTTCAACCCTCATCATTTGTATGTTCTGAGTAGGTTGCTAGTTGCACTTCTCCTACATTTTAGCTAATAAAATGGAACCATATTTGATTTCATGACCAAAATCTTAACAATACTTACAGGAAGTTGTAGTAGGATTCTGACAATCCCTGGAAAAATTCTAGGTTTTCTACAGTTGTAATATATAATTCTCCCTCTTCCATGACCAACACCTCCTCCTCAGCCACGCCCTTGGCCTTGGAAACTTCCTCATGCTGTTGGAAAACCCAGAGCTTCTTGACCCTCTACTTGCATTTAATATGCGCTAAGACTGTATTGTATCATGAGATCATAGCTTCAACATTGTTGTTCATCATGTCCCACCGAACTACAATAGTTACAAAATAACTTCTTCCATGATCTGACATATTTTTGCAGCAGATGACAATAATCAGTGGAATTTTGGTCTACAAATTTTCATATCCTACACCAAACATTAGGCCCTACACTTGGCTTGGTGCTCGGTCCATGCTTCAATGGACTCGACATCCTAGTGCCCAAATAATCCCTATAAAGGGGAATTGCTCCTTATAGTGACCCTTCGCTTTGCACTTGATACACCAAAATTCTGACCTTATCTCAGGTCTAACCTCCTCTCCCTTATTTAGACAATGTAGCATTTGCATTCATCATATTATATTTCATATATCAGGACAACGCTCTATCTTGTAGTGTTGTAACCAACTACGCTTTCTTCATATTTTCATTCGTAATATTCTGTGAACTCCATATTGCTTCCGCAACAAACCATGAATTTTTAGGATCATATGATCCCTTGAACACTGGCATCTTTGGTGGTTGGGCCATGGGGAATGGGGGAGGTGGAGGCGGAGGTGAAGGTGGAGGAATGGAATGGAGGTGGGTCATGATGGGGGTGGAAGGTTGGGGAATCTCTGTAATGCTCTGATGATCTTTAGATCTCAGCAACACACTTCTCAGGGTAGTGGGGTTGCTTTCTCCTCCTTCATACCCAAACAATAGACTATATTTCGTTTCAACGTGAGTACCCCAATTTGTCCTAAATATTTTGTCTCTTCGTGTCGCACTAGGTTCTCTTTCTGTGAACATTAATCTAAGCACATCCGTAGTACACCCTTTTTACATAATAGCATTTTAATCCATAAATTCAGTGAATTTAGGTACTTACCTCGCGGACCTTTGCAAAAATTTTGCTCTGCTTCGATGTAGGATACCAAGGTATCGATCGTGAACTCAGTGATAAAAACTCCAAGGATATTATTGATCCAATAATCAACAACCCTTTCGATCTTGTTATCAGTCTTCTTCAGCTTCTTGCTCAATTTCAGGGTCCACGCAGTAGCCTTATTATTGAAATGGCATATTTAATCAACTAGTCTTGATATCCACTCATACAACACGCTAGAAAATGATGAGAAAAGGATCTCATACTGATCTATAAAAATATACTTTTGTAACCAATATTTTGTATATATGTGCGGATTTTTGTTTTCCTATATAGAAAACTCACGTTCTTTTAGATCTACCCAGTCTTGAATATATTTCATAGAAGGATGCCACATCCATTTATCCCTTAGCCAGATCCTGGTCCTTGCAATAGAACCATTTTTTTGGCTTAATGGGGCCTATATCGAAGTTCAATGTGGTTGCACGAACAAAAAAAACCACTATTACTAGCCCTTTCGGCAACGATATGCTTGCACGGACCGAAGTCTCACTCAAGGAAATATAGGGGGATGCCAGAACCAGGTTTCTGCATCTAGAGGGACAGTGGACTGTGGCTTTAGGGCTTCGCTTCATTTCTATACTTGGCAAAGCTTCACAGAACATATCTATCAACTATATCTTTGATGTTCAACACATCTATTCAACTTTTTTGCAAACTACACGATCTTACTTATTCAAGCATAAAACAAGGTAAACAAACATAAACAGAACTTCGATATGAAATTATAGATCAAAACCCTTACTTAGAAAATATAACATAAAATACAATTAAAGCAAACACATCAACTCAAAAAATTGATCTCCCTTCAAAATTACTTCATTAATATTCATATCCTTCTCATACAATCAATTCCACCCTGCACACTCAGCTACAGGGATCTGTGCACTCAGCTACATACTTCCTAAGATATCCACACACTCAGTTGTAGGAGCCTTTCCTTTAACCCCAAACCACAGACTCAGACTCAAAACAATGTCACATCCAAGTGCATCTTATCAATTCTCTTTCTAATTTTATCTTTGAGATCTAGCCTAGACTCCTTATATAGTCTTTTACATTACAATACCATGGTCCGAAAACCATGGGAGGAGTTCAACATTCACAAAATATTCCCATCCCTTTAAAAAATAAGGGGATTTGACCCACCCCAAAGCCCTTAAGACTCAAAATACACTTCGCGATGTGTGCTTCTCTCCTTGATCTGTGGAGTCTTTCTCTAACTTTCTTCTTCGAGGGGTACAGTGTCCAACACAAGCTTTCTTTGCCCCTTCATCTTGAGAAATTATAGAAGATAGTTTATAACCATTTATTATATTATTTTATTAGTAGTTATATAAATCTACTAAAGAAAATGTCAAATACATGCCATAGGTATGTTTTCTTGTGCATAACTCTTCACCTAGTTAGTCTATCTCATATGATAATACCCTTTACTATAAAATAATATGGCTCATGGCATAGTGGTTTTTGGAAATCTTATCCATTTCCATCAATTTGGAACACATAGGGACATGTTGGTGTATCCAATAATGTTGAAATCAAGGAACAATGTGTTACAAACACTTCAATGGAGGGTGACATTCAAGGAATGCTAAAGTTTGTATTAGATAGAATCAATGGTGAAAAGACAAAAGAACTTGATGTAAACACTTTGATAGAGGTTGATATTGTTGATTTCTGGTTAGCATCAGATTTTCTCTAGCTCCGAAATTTTATGGAGGGGCTAGAACACATGCGATCTCCAAGACCTAGAAATAGTTTGGAGAAATTCCACCTGGAGTAAAATTTATTCAAATAATTAATCATTTTAAATGGAGCCAGAGTTAAAACTTATGGAATTTAAATAATTAAAGTGAATTAATTTAAACATGTGGGTGAGAAGCTTCTAAGAGATGAGGATCAATTCTAATTTAATATTAGTCGTTGATTAAGGATTAGATCATGACCCTTGATTTCTCAACAGGAAAAGTGTTATCATAAAATTGTACTTGATTGGATGCTTATCAAACAACTCTATGTAACTATTTTAAACCAGCTTTTGACTGAAGCTTAGCCTCTTCAGTATGAGAGAGCTCTCTCAAGGGGGTTTTATGATATTGAATAATGATGATACTAGATGGCTAACTCTATTGGAAATGTAACTTGTTTTTTATGTTTACAGGTTCAAAAGAATGCAAGCTTGCTACCATTGGGCTTATGGAGTCAACAATCAGTAGTTTCAGTGGCAAGGTTTCTTGAAATGGAAGCTGAGGTAGATAAGGGTCTTTAACAGAGGAAAATCACACATAAAACATAGGGCAACATAGTCATTTCATCACTAAAGGAAGTCAGAGCATAAACTTATGAATTCTGAGCAATAGAGATGAAATCTACTGCAAGTAGTAAACATAGAGATATATATCACAAATACATTAAAAACCCCATGAGAATCTTAGGTATATCAAGAAGAAAATCACTCTGTATTACTGATATAAGTCCAAAATACTTAAAGCAACAGTTTAGTGCAAAAATATCCAACCCCTCACTACTTTGATGCTTTGCCTTCTAATAGACATTCTTACAACCAGGATGATCTACCTAATGGCTAAACTCATTGAATTCTCGTATGACACATCACATAACTGAAAAAAATGACTTCTAACAAGAAATTGACAACTATACCTTAAAGAAGACATCTCCTCATAAGAGTCTAACTCATATTTATTACATATTCTACCTTATCTTTGTGAAACAATTACATATCAGTTACAAAATAAGCATCACATGCTCAAAGGATATATGATAGGTTCATTACCACCTTTACATATTTAAGACTCTCCTAGATATGTGGAACAAAACCCTATTTTTCAGGAATGTATAACCCTCATCTTCAATGGGAGCTTTGGCTGATGATTTATCTCCACATCACTTCCTTCGAGTAATAAATACATCATGTTAAGGTTCTTTAACATGTTGGAGGATTCCATCTGTCCAAAACTGCCATTAAGATGCTCCAAAACCTTCAAAAATAGCTCGCTATGAAAACAAGATAGTTTCGTAGCGAGCTTTTGTAGCATTGAAAATGTATCTTTGTTCCTTTGTTGTTCCATGGTGTCAACCAAGTCATGACACATCACCACTATCAATATCCCTCCTTGAAAACTGCAAAAAGTGAGTTTAGAGGCAAAAAAGCTGCTACAAGTTTTTTCGTAGCGTTTTCCTGGCTTTAAGCCTAGGAAATGCTACGAAACTATGTAAAAGTGCAGAAATTTCAGATTTCAAAACTGTCTCCAAAAAGTGTCCTCCAGCTGTAAAAACTTGATCTTCAGCATGCCATGAACCTTCTAAAACACATTCAAACTCAACTTAAGGCTTTTGTGGTGTTTCCTCCTCATTTATGATTAGTTGATCTATGGGCTCCTCAACCAAAGTCATCCTCAAACCTTTCTTCTCCAGCTCTTCATGAATCAATTCTAATTGCTCTTGAAGGTCTTTGACTTGGTCCTTCAGTGTCCTATTCCTAGATTGCAAATGCAGGTTCATTTTTCTGATATGTTTCACCTCTCCTCTCAATGGTTAAGTCCATTTGATCAACTGCTCTATGTTTTCCAAAGTCTTTGACACACTTATGACCTATTCTTCCCAAATTTCTTTCATTTTTTCAAACTATACCTTATGAACCATGTGCTTCCTTGCCTCTTTTTTCAAGACTGATATTTCATCATTTTCCAGCTTCAATTGCTCCTTAAGGATTTCAATCTCTATTTTTTCCAGTGATTTTCTCTTTACCCTTCCTTTGTTTGATGACCAATTCTTCTTTTGCAGGTGAGGAGAGGTCTATTATGCTTGGTGGTGGTTGAACAGTTTTAGTGACCTTCTGAGATTCTTTGTTTCTTTCCAAGACCCTTCGAACATGTCTTGTCATTGGTTTTCTAGCTTGAAACATGAATCCTGCATATTCACCTACAAACTCTAACTTTTTAGCTGTTTTGTCTTTCTTGAGCTTCCTTCCTCCCTCATCTATGTCTTTAGCTTGGACCATGGGAGTTTCTTCAATATCAATAGCATGCAAAATGTCCTCTAAGTTAACCTTAGCCATTTTTTGGCTTCTTGTAACCCTTTTTCTGCCATGTTTGCTCACTTTTGGCTTTTGTTTTGCAGGTGTAGCGTTGGGTGTATCAACCTTCTGGAAAGGCTTTGTCTCCATGATCACTGGCTCAACTTGCTCTGCCACTGAATTTGATGGGATATCTCTAGGTTTAGGATTATTTTAGGAGTGATAGCATCTACTTCAAAACCATTGATGAACAGAAAAGATGACCATTCTCTACCTAATCTCTTTAACTCCTCTAATACCAGCAACTTGATCAAACCATGATGAAAAAGAGAGGTTTCATCTCCTTCTGCTTTAACTTGAACCTTGTCTGGCATTTTAGCTAGACTTCTATATAAGTAAAAAGGAAAATCAAGAGACTTCTTACCCAAAAAATGCTGTAGAAGCCTAAGGTGGTAGGAGTAAACCATGTGATACCTCCCTTCATAGGTGAAGTACTTCTGAATAATTAGCAACAAATTTGAGAAGTTATCTTTCATGTAGCTCCTTGGGATGGCATTTGTGAGATCAATTTCACTATGCTCTAGCTTGATAAATTTTTTGCAGTCCTGCATGGTGAACTTGATACCTTTGAACCATTTCTCTTCTCCTCTATGGATTATTTTTTTGTTGAAATAGTCTCTGGTGTTATTGTAATGTTTAACATTCCCACCTTTGAATTTGTTCCATTTAAACTGATAGAAAACTCCTTATAAACCTGCACATGGCACCCTTGCAATTTTTGGCAGAACTGCAAACACCCTGTTCTTCTGAAAACTTCTAATGCAGTTGGGTCTTCATTTAAAAAATTCATGTCCGATGGCTCATATCTGAGACAGTGGCCACGTTTTCTAGTCTTCCTCTTTGCAGCCACAGTGATTTTATACCTTCTCTGCCTCGCTTGATTAATGACACCTGCAACTTTTGAAAATGCCAGCAACCAACTTGTCTTGGTGAAACATCTCTCTAGAACTCAAGAGCATGCAAATATGAAGCAGATAATGAAAAAAGATTCAATTGGGTAATGTTTTAAAGTTTCAATGATAGCTCATGGCTTAATCATGACTCATGCAAGCTAAAAATAGTAATAATGACCTTAGCCATGACCTTCGTACCTTGGAAATGACCCTAACTAATTCGAATGACATCCACCCTAACAGTTCTAATCATGGACTCACACCTTGCACCAGATTTTACAAGAAAAAAAGAAATACCCTTTTTCGTAGCGTGGTTAGTTCATTCCTTGCCAGTTTTTCTACGAAACTATTAGGCAGTTTCGTAGCGAAAACTGCCTTTTTACAGTGTAAATCGCTATGAAAACAAGAAAAAATGGCTAAAGTGACCTTTTTTAATTCAAAATATCGAGAAATGAAATATGTTAGAAAATGATGACTGATAGGACATGATATGAGTTGAATGGAGGTGGGTTTGAACCTTAGAATAGGTTAAGATGAATAAACTTAAATTTTTCTAATGAACTCTATGACCATACCTTTGACAAATGAACTCTATAACCATGTCAAATAGTGTTTCAATTTTTCTGAGTGATAAAAAAAGTATAAAGGAAGGCTTAAGGTTCAGTTGGAGAATACACAGAAGGTCTGAATCTAGAGATAGAATTCTTCTGAAGGATCAGTGCTCGAACGAATATTAGATCTAAGTGATTCAATGAAGTGGTGAGGGGAAGAAGCATTTGTTGGTCAGAGGATCAAGAGTAAATTTCAGAGAGGCAGAAGAGACTGAGAGGAACCAGAGAAGCCGCTAGGAGAGGTGATACAAACCCTAGAGAGGGTGACGCAGGCCCATGTAGGGCTCACACAGGGGCTGCACAGTGGCTCCAAGGGACAGTCTAGAAATTGTTGGAGATTGGTGTTTCTAAGCTGGCAGTGCTGAAACTCGATTTTCTGAGAGGCAGAACAGCACAGAAAAGGGTCGATGCAGTCTTCAGCTATACCCATGCATTCCTACACATCTACTGCGCAGAGGCAGCTAGGGTTTCACAAGTTTCTAATTCGGATCAACTTGGACTTGTAGAGTGAAGTAAAACTCACAATTTTTCTATTTTCCAAAGATATTATCTATTTGGTGAGCCAGATTATGGCACCCTAGATGTACTCATATTACTGCTACTTAATAATATAAACCCTCAGAACTACTGCACTAGTTTTGCTTCATTGGGTTTGGCCGGGGACGTTTGTCCGAAAATAAGTGTGTCCTTTGTTTGAATGCCTTATTTATTTTTTAATACTTGATCTGTATATTTGTGTAGGCTACAGTGTATTTAAATTAATATTTTCTTGATGTATTCAAAAAATAACTTGTTAAATCAATGAAAACAAGTAGGTAATGTAAATCATATTTCTACAGTAGGATTTCTATAACTTAGATTTAGAAATTTTCACATTCTATCAAAATTTGTTGTAGATAAAGTAGAGTTGAAGCCATCAAAGAAAGGACGAAGAAATATTTTTTGTGGGAAGGCAGATGTCTTGAGTGACAGTGCTGAACCAGAAAAAAGGTGGAGGAAGAGTGACGCGGCCACCAGAGAGTCTCATGCAGAGCCTGCGTTAGCCAGCTAGGGTGAAATTGTAGCTGCATGAGGCAGCGCAATAGTTGTTGGGCCAGCGCTGAGGTTTCTGAGCTTCATTTTTTTTGCCAGTTGTCGTGGCTAGAGGAGCAGTTAGATTTTATTCTAGAGTTGCTGGTGGGGCATTGTTTCCATTGGTGCAGAACAGTGTCTAGTGGGGCAGTGGAAAAGTAGAGGGAAGCGGTTCCTCATAAGACTTCTTGCCAAGAATTTTAGATCCATTGTTGTTCAGCAGCAAAGAGAGATCAGAGAGGAGTGTTTATACATCAATTGATAGAAGTATTTCCATGAAGAAAACCAATATTCATAGGGAGATTTTTCCTTAGAGGGTTTCTAGTACCAAAGAAACCCAGATCTGATTTGTGTTGGGGCAATGCAAAATAGGGAGAAAGAACTAGTTCGACAATTTCTTGTTGAGTAGAGATGGTCGCAGATGGACTTAGGGATCAGGACAAGTTGGATGGAACATCCAAATTTTTCATCTAGAAGGCCACCATCCTGGAATTTTTGGATGAACATCGCATCAAGGATCATGCATTGAACACGATTTTTGTTCTAGTTGATGTTGATACTCTCAAGAAGTACGAGGAGGCTCAGGCTAAAGCAAAACACATGATCATGGATGGAGTCAAGGATCATGTGATCCCACATATTTTTGAGAAGAAAAAAACAAGGGAAATGTGGGTGGCCTTGACCACTATGTACCAGGGAACTTCCGTGCAACTAAAGATGTTGCTTGAGAATCAGTTGAGACCGTTTCAAATGCAGAAGGGAGAAGAAATCAACCCTTTCCTTATCAGATTTCAAGTTATCTGAGATCAGCTAGCTTCCATTTGGGATACACCAAATGATGGTCTTATGGTCAGGACTGCCTTGAATGAAGTCTTTGAAGGCTGGGAAAACTTTCTCCAAGGTATTTTGGGCAGGGTCACTCTTCCAAATTAGGAGGAGATGTGGGCAGCTCTTCGACGGGAAGAGATAAGAAGGTTGACCAAGGCTGAAAGCAACAGCACAGGGATCAAAATAAAGAAAGAGGAAGAGGAAGATGCGGCTCTCACATCTAAGGGACAACATGGGCAGCAAAGAAGGAAGGAGAAGGAACTCTCGAAGTTCAGATGCTTCAGGTGGAGAATTGGGACCTTTCACCACACAATGCCCTCTCAAGAAGAAGGGAAAAGAAGAATCTGACTCGAAGGCTGCTTCAACTAAGGATGATGGAGATGATGATGATTGTGCCATGAGTGCTCATGTACCTCAAGAGAAGAGGTCAGTCGACATTGATCTATAGCTCTTTGAACTTCAGTGAGTCGGGGGCAGGATCCTTGAGGTGCCCAAACTCTTGGATCACATACGGCTATGTGATCCCTTAATGACAGTATCAGAATGACGAGTGTCATTTGATGCAAGGGATGATGGAGCAACAATGGCAGAGCTAGAGTTTTGAATTATAAAGCAACGCAGAGTAGAGGCAGTAGTAGTAACACAGTGCATAGAGGTTCAACACAGTGCAGAGCAGCAGCAGCACAATGGCATCAGAGGATCAGTGCAGATTAGTAGCAGAGGTAGTTCCATCATCGAGGAGTATTCATATTGACCAGTATGGAAATTTTGGGAGGTTTTTCAATTGCTTAACTCTCAACAATTGATTTTTACTGTATTAGTTAGTAGTGGCAGTGCTATGGGCAGCATGATGCAGCATATTCAGAGGGAGTTGCAGTATAGATGCAGCATTGGTAGTGACAAATTCATGGACAACAGTACAGAGTGCAGCAACACAGTGGATGAAGGGCAAAAGTCCAAGAATCTGCAGCACAGAGGACAGATGTCATGGATCAGGGTGATGCTTCTGGTGAGAAGTATTGCTAGAGCACATTCCTCTCTAATAGGGAGTGTTGATTTTTGTGTCGCATCTGATGTGCTCTAGCTCTGAAATTTTATGGAGGGGCTAGAACACATGAGATCTCCAAGACCCAGAAATAGTTTGGAGAAATTCCACCCGCAGTAACATTTATTAAAATAATTAATTATTTTAAATGGAGCCTAAGTTAAAACTTTGGAAATTTAAATAATTAAAGTGAATTAATTTAAACATGTGGGTGATAAGCTTCTAAGTGACGAGGATCAAGTCTAATTTAATCTTAGCTGTTGATTAAGGATTAGATCTGGGACGTTGATTTCTAAACATGAAAAGTATAAAGGAAGCCTTGAAGGTCAGTTGGAGAATACACAGAGAGTCTGAATCTAGAGATCGAATTCTTCTGATGGAGCAGTGCTCAGACGAAGATCAAATCTGAGTGATTCAGTGCGTCAATGAGGGGAAGAAGCAGTTGTTGGTCGGAGGACCAAGAGTACATTGTAGAGAGGCAATAGAGACGCAGAGGAACCATTGAAGCCACTAGGAGCGGTGACATAGACCCTAGAGAGGGTGATGCAGGCCTAGGCAGGGCTCACACAAGGGTTGTACAGTGGCTCCAAGGGACAATCCAGAAATTGTTGGAGATCATGGTTTTTAAGCCAGCAGGGCTGAAACTTGATTTTCTGAGAGGAAGATCAGCGTAGAGAAGGGGTGATGTAGTCTTCAGCTAGATCTATGTAGGCCTACGTATCTAGTGCGTAGAGGCTACGCAAACGCAGCTGGGGTTTCACTAGTTTATGATCCAGATTAGTCGGGACTTGCCGAGTGAAGTAAAACTCACGATTTTTTTGTTTTCCAAGGGTATTATTTGTTGGGTGAGCCAGATTATGGCACCCTAGATGTACTCATATTACTGTTTCTTAATAATATAAACCCTCAGAACTGCTACACTGATTTTCCCGCATTAGGTTTTTCCAGGGACGTTTGTCCGAAAATAAGTGTGTCCTTTGTTTGAATTCCTTATTTATTTTTCAATACTTGATTTGTATAGATTTTTAGGCTCTAGTGTATTTACATTAATTTTTTCTTGATGTATTCAGAAAACAATGTATTAAATTAATGAAAACAAGTAGGTAATGTAAATCAGATTTCTGTAACTTAGATTTAGAAATTTTCATAGATATATCAACAAAAATCTAAGGTATCTTAAAGTGTAACACCCTCTTCCCACATATACCCAAGTAATCGGCCAACCAGGGTAAACATGTGACGATAGGCTACTATAATGAGATTCAACCTCCTAGGTGACCTTAAGGAAGTGGAACTGACGTAAACATAACATACATACCTTGTACAGTAACAAAAACATCCCCAAGAGGTAACCCAACCATCCAAGCCTCTTACTC
The DNA here is from genome assembly GCA_034641835.2 of Pinus albicaulis. Lineage (NCBI taxonomy): Eukaryota > Viridiplantae > Streptophyta > Pinopsida > Pinales > Pinaceae > Pinus > Pinus albicaulis. The sequence goes on from CM076584.1 coordinate 420,282,910, forward strand.
TAGGTCACACTGACATTTTGACCTCTTTGAGCCATAGATGCAAGCATAACACTACACACCAATGGCCAGGAGTCTATAGCCGCAAGCATAACAGTACATGTCAGTGCCCAAGGCCCCAAATACTAAGTTTTGTGCCAGCGACCCTGGGATTTGAGCCACCTTTTTAGGGCCAGAACCTAGTGCTTTACCCATAACATCATGAAAATTTCATAGATGATAAATAATAACAAGACAATGATACAGAAGCAATCGCATCAATAAGAACTCATATGGACCCCTCCTAGCCATGAAGGAATTTTTACAAATATGTCATAAACATGAAAACTACAGGTATAAACAATAGAATTGAGCATAGGGGTCTCATACTTATCTAAGAATCGCTAAGAAGTATTTCTCCCCTACATCATTAGCTTCCATACAATCTATTTTACCGTAGATACATTTGCATTAATTTACAAGTAAAAACATGTATAGAGCCATACATCATCACTGATAAAATACATGCTTATAACCAACATAATAAAAATAGAAATACCATGGATACAACAAAAATAGAATCCACATAATAACCAGTGAAATTTTACATAAAATACCAAAGGAATGAATTTATCATTAATGAATATAGAAACCAACCAGGGATGGGACTACCACGTTCCACCCGACCATAGATTCGCTGAGCCAAATATCTCTTCATTCAATCACCCCCGTGCCATATTCCAAGCATTAATGTGGGACTCAAACAAAAAGAACCAACCAAGGCATCCTGAGGTTAAACCACCCTACCTTCATCAAATAGAAGTTAGGCTTTACCGCGATCTACACCTGATTACTAGGCCAACACGAGCATGGATACCACTAGATTCTCTCTACCTAAGCCATGAGGAATTTTCATGTCTCCTAGTCTCTCAGACTTTACTGCAAACCATAGTTCGAATTAGAGGTCACTAGGCCCTTAACTGATACATACTCTCCAGTTTTTACCATATATCCAAAAATTTGGATTCATAGGCCTGAATGGAGATAAAACCACATCTCAGGCTTTACTGCAATCCAAACTTAGATTACTAGGCCCTAAACTGAGGCAAAAAAATGAACCAGTTCTATAATCATTCAGAGATCCACCTCACTCAACTTCGAATCCATCTAAAAATTCAACTAAATCAAAACATGAGAACTCCACAACACCATGGCTATGGCAAGGCTAGGCTGAAAAAAATTTCACACCTAGCAAATACCCATGCCAAGACAAAAAAGAACCACATGCAATACCATGCATGCTATATCTAGTCAGGAAATCATACATGCAAATCAAACAAAGAATCATGTTGTACCTGCTTGATTCCTGCTCCTCCTTGTTTTTTTCCTCCTTCTTCCTGATTTCTTTCCCTTCTTGCTCCAATTCCAAAGTGTTCCAAAAAAACTCTAAGTGTCCAAGAGTGAGAGAGAGAGAGAGAGAGAGAGAGAGAGAGAGAATAATGAGAGAGCTCCAAAAATGCATTGACAAAATATTTGAGCAAAAGCTTGCCAATTGATCCTCATAATCCCTTTTATCAATGAGGCCTCTATTTTTTTCATTTTCCATTATTTTCCTTCATTTTCCTCCTCACATGCAACATGTGAACTTTCATCTCCCTTTTCTCCTAATTTCCATTATTTTTATAAATAAATTCCAAATAATGTCTCTTGCCTATCCAAATCCTTTTCCTTTTCCTTTGCTAATTTCTTTAGCCATAATAAACCAAATAAACAGCCACTAGGATGTTTTCCCCAACATTTCACTTGGAATAAGTGTCCCATCAACCCTGGTTATTATTTTTAACTTTATTACACAGAATTTTCACCAGGGCTATTACAGAACCCTCCCCCTTGGAGGAAACCATCCTCGGTGTTCAACCACACATATACCTCATAAAAACCGTTGAAAAGAAACCATAATACCCATGGAGATTTATAACATAGCTCGTTGCAATATTTACAATGAATAACCTGCTCAAAAGCAAAAACCATCATGAAAATTATACCGCGTACTGGAGATTTATAACACAACTCATTACGACATTTAAAGTAACAACCAAATATATACATATGCACATTTTCTCAACCAGAAAATAAAAGGATATGATGCTTGTATCAACAACAAGGGAATATAGAGGCGCACACCTCCACCCTCAAAGTAATATCAGGATTCACCTCCTTCCTAGGAAGTTCAAAATCCACTTCCAAGTCAAATCTGCATCCAATGTCCAACGTTATAATATTGCGCCACTATAACCTTAATGAACAGTTACTGATCTAATGAACAGCTACTGATCCATTGTTCCAAGTCACACACCCAATGTGCATCTGATTCCATATGGCGATGCTAATGACCAAAACAAATCCATCCTCGAACTTCCTTTCTTTGATACATAGTCCCCCAGACATTCTGGTCATCCCCTTCCATGCAGTCACTCACCTTCCAAGTTCCCCGACATCCCATATCCCGGTTGATCCATCCCTTGGCAAGGATTCCTCACATCAGAAGATCAAAAACCAAGGCATATACCTGCCTCAAAACCATCATATGATTCATATCATTCTCATGGAAATCAATGGACACTATTGGGTACCAGTGTCCCACAATGGCCCTGCTCCTGAAGTGCTTTGCCAAGATACTGAGCTACATGTTCCAATTTCTTTTGTTGTTGTTTCTAATTCTTGTAATCAGTTTCAACAACCCAAATGAGAATTTCCATGCTTTCATGTACCAAGCACATAATCCCATTAGACTCAAAACAAATTTAAATAAACTCAAATCACACCTCATCAGTAGCTCGTCAATAAGGTACACTTGCAATTATGTTCACTTCCTATCACAACAAGTCAAGCTAGTTATTTTATCAAATCGTCATGTATAAACATATCACCTCCGGTTAGCTCAAAACACAACCATCATAATCAAAATCATGAATCGCATGAAATCATCATAAACCATACTCATAAATCACATGTAACCATGATAAATCAGAATCGTAGATCACATGCATAATAAAAATTGAAATAAAATATTGATACTGATCCTTTAGCAGTCCTTACTTTTTCCTTTGTTCTTGTGTATCCATATCGGATCGGTTTCCACACTCGACAAGCAACTAGTTCCTTTGATTCTCTTCAATCACGTACACATAAACATAGTTTACATCACAACATGCAAACCCACATACGACATACAACACCATACAATACATGCACACACAACAACATACGACACATACACCAACACCTGGTGTATAGTACAACACAATACATATGCCTACACAGGCATACAACACATACACCTACACCCAATGTACAACACAACACAATACATATACATATACTGAGTACCACACAATGAATACACATGTCATGATACCATGATTGCGCCATGCTCATACATAGTACCGCATGTCTGCAACACAACATGTACGACATGCACACAAAACCACATGTATACTAGTACAATATTCACAACACGTACACAGTACCACCTATACACAACACTACCTGGACAATGTGTGCACAACAACATATTTACACTGCACCACTTGCACAACATGTACACAACGCAAAATGTACACCGCATCAACTATACAATGTTTACACAATACCACATGTACACAACACCACATGCACGACATGTACATGACACAACATGTACACATCGTCACATGCATGACATGTAAATGACACCACCTGCATACAACACCACATGTACAACATGTACACATCACCACATGCACACAACATCATATGTACAACACGCACACAACACCATATCTACATAAAAATGCATATACGACATTTACATAACACCATACATACATAAAAATTCATATCCAACATGCACATAGCACCATATGCACACAACATCGCATATCCAACATGCACACAATACGATATTTACACAACACTGCATATGCAACATCTACATAGCACCATCTATACCTAGCACTGCATATTCAATATACACACAACACCATGTATACAACATGCACACACATCATAGGTACGCAATACTATATATGTTACATGTACACATCACCATAGGTACAATCACTGAATACACAACATGCACAACATACACGGAACAATATTTCCATAGATTTATAGACCACGCACTAACTCCACAAGGCAACCTTGCTTCTAGTGCCTTATCCATGCTTGTCTTAGCATGCCGCAGATCATGTTACTTTCACTTGGTTGATGTACCCCTCGACATTACCAATACATAACATAAACATAGGCATCATACAAGCATATAATTTCAATTCATGTCCAAAATATACTAACCTCATAGTTTTGTCAAAGTTACTCTTCCCACTTGATTCCTCATAATAACAAGTGTTAATACCATAAAATCGTACAAGAAAAAGGCATTATAAAATTTCAAGAAATAGTAAAAATAAATATTTTCTAGCAGAAATACATTATGAAGGACAAAAATTTAAAAATTTCCTAAGGTTCAGTCATAAATTGAAGGACACTGCACCAGCAACAAAGAAGTGTTGCGCGCAGTGCGCATATTCCTTCGATAGTCGCTCGGTCTCGGGGATGGCGAAAATTCACCATTTGGGACCACTTACCACACTTGGTGAAGTTGATTCTCTGTCAAGGACAGCCAATTTCGAGCCACCCTAAATAGATATGTAGCCCTCAAAGGAATCTCTTATCCTACTGTTGAGTCACTATATAAACTAGCCATGGGAAGAGAAAAGGATGAGACATTGTTATGTTGGCCAAATTTCTACCATAGCAACACCAAATTTCAATTGTTGACGCAAGAGGATTGAAGGCACTAGCATGTTGCCCATCCAACATCCTAGTGAAGAAGATAACTCCATCATTAGAGAGTTTTCACATTCCTTTTGAGAGAGGGAGGAGAAGCTTGCAAGGAAGTGAAGGAAAGGGACCCCCTTGCTGAGAGTATTTGAGCTCCATAGCTCAAAGGAATCTCTACAAGTGTGTTAGAATTGTATTCTTCTTACTACCAATAACCAATAAAGGGAGTTTTCTCCATTATTGTATTGGTTTTTTTGCATTTGAGCTTATTGTCTTGTGTGTTTCTTTTTGAGCTTGTGTTATTGTATGTGTTACTTTCATTATAATTTTTTCTTTACTTTGTTTTCATTCTGTCCAGTAACAACACCATAATATTCCATGTGATCTTATCAGGAAGCAACCTATTGATAAAGAGGTGTCTTTTGGCACACTAGTGTGACAAAAACACTACTACAGGATTGGTGACTCCACTAGTTTCTTTTTCTTTGTTTAACGGTTATTTTGCAGGTCCTCCTCCCTTCATAACCAGCTATAAGGCACTTACAACCTATCTATGAGTTATTCAGTACATTTTGTGCCTGTTTTGAGAGGCAAAGAGCTTAAACTTTTTATTTTTCTCTGCAGTGCACCATTCTCTTAGACAGACGCATTGCCAGATCTATGTTTAAAAAATGCACGAGATATTACAGAAAAGAAAACAAACAGGTATTTTTTCAAATTTTTAGGTGACTGACAACCCATAATGCCACTTCTCTGCATTTTACTATTTTTTAGGTTGAATAGTTGTTGTACTAACCATAATTAGTGGATTAATTAGTGTTGGATTTTTTTTTTACATTTGCAAAAACATACATAGCTCAACTAGGGGGAAGAGTAAGTGGCAAAATTCCACACATATATTTCAAACTATTTTGTTGAATTTTATGCCGAACACATAGCTTAATTAGTAAAGGAGTAAGTGGCCCATTTTCCACGAATCTTGTTACTAAATAAGTTATTTTTTCATTTTTTGTATTAACCTTGGGACTAGGGTCAAAGTGTTAGTAAAGAAATCAAGTAATATTTGCTTCCTTTGCACCTCTTGGTGAAACTAGGCCTGCATATGAATTCTTTCTCAAAGAATTTTGAACTACTAGCTCCCTTTAGTTCTGCATAGTCTAATTAGGAGAAGTGTAAGCATCCCATTATCCGCAAATCATTTCAATTATTTCAAGGAACAATCAAAACATGTAGTGTAATTAGAGGGATATAGTAAAGGATCACCTCATAACTGCATCTTATCACACTCTCGTTTGTTCACATAAACCACACACTAACCATCAGTAAGATTTGTATTAAAAGGCATCCAGTTTTTGGGTCTTTTATTTTTAGATTATGTTTTCTTACAATTGCACACCCTAAATAAAATTAAGACTCTTTAAAACAATCATAAATTTAACCCACTAAATTCTCCCCACGGGGGCCAAAAAAGAATTTATAGTTAAGGTTAAGACCATTGGGGCTAGGCATCCAATAAGCTGTCATGGTAATTTTACATTTTGAAACATAGAAATTGATTTTTTAAGTAGCTTAAAATCCTTTTATCAGCCCACGGAAAATATTTCCTCAGCATTACAGAGACTCGATTAAAAGGGGGTTCATACTAGGTCCAGGGTGTGTGGTACTATTTGGGGCTACCCGACCCATCTAGTGCTCGATACTGGTAACTGACTACCAAGAATCTAAAGGCTCGAATGCTCACATGGGACGAAGGTACTTTAGTGGCCAAAATTTAGGGCATCATTTCCCTATAGGTGACGGTGCAGGCAAAATTAGATCCTCATTTCCATTACCTTGGTTGATTCTTCAACTACTAGAAGGTGTCGCCAGTTCTTTCGGGATGTTGGCCCCAGTACCCGCCAGAATATATCTCTACAAGGCCTAGTTACTTTGAGAGTGGTAAGGACGATGAGGTCTATATAAGATTTTTTATCATACGCAAACAAACAAAAACCCTTTTCTTCTTGATTGATCACATAGTTTAATCTAAAGGAAAATTACCTTTCCATTTTTTCTTTTTTTTATGTATGTGATTATATTTCATTGATAAAAATATTATCCCCTCCAAATTTTACAAATCAAAATCAACACTATATGGGACCCGATAGCTCCCCATCGATCTAGACATTTTTTGAACCTCCCCCCATTATTGGGAGGAGTGTCAGGCTTCTCACCATTCAAGCATAGAGGACATCGTGCTGCCACCATTATATGATCTTCCTTTATCAGGGAAAATTTGACTGAAACCCCCCAAGGGTCACTAGACATCACACCAGTCATAACCCCGTAATCGCCACCAAACGCCACCCCTTTTGGAAGCACTTAGAACACCCACTGGGTTACTATTCCTCAAACATCTCATCAGAGGAACCCTGTGCACATACCTGTTCAAAACATGGCGATCAACTTGAAATTACCTCTCTTAGCATAATTAAATATACCATATCTAAGTAAGTTAACAAATGTCTCCATCAACCATAACCCTAATTGACCACTGATGCCCACTAATATCCCTTCAGATATTCCAAAATTTGAAGGAAAGCAAGCAGAAGACCCAAGGAACCATATCATGACTTTTCACCTGTGGTGTTCATCAAACATTATCATAATTGATACCATTCAGCTAAGTCTGTTTCAATGCACCCTTACAAGGCCTACAACGAAATGGTATGTTGACCAGCCATCTGCGTCATATGGAACCTTTAGCGATTTAGCAACAACATTCCTCGCCTTTTTCTAGCTCCTGATCCATCATGATTTAGGGATGGAACTCCTCACCCATTTTAGACAAACACCCGCCATTCACATATATGACCACATCCATGAATGGTGAAGACGGCGTAGGCACTTGTGAATAGCTAATCTCAAAGATAGATTTCTCTTCGAATTGTTTTTGAAAACTCTCACAATAGAAATTTCAAAATATGTGGAAACATAATCCCCTCGTAACAAGGAATACACCATTAGAAAATCCCAGCAACTAGAGCTCATATACACCCAGTCCAAATATATCTATCATACCCTACCAAACACCTCACGCCTGCAAACTTACAGAGAAGTATCAAGTGCGTCAAAAACTACTGGCGGGTTTATAGGGTCCTTAGCCCAAACCAAACCTATCAGCAGCCACCAATATCTTGCATACTCACAGAATGTGTCACAACAAGGATACTACCATAGTCAACCTACACCTTTGCAAAACATGAATAATAGGGCAAACCAATATCTTCCCCCTCAAGGAGGACCATACCCTCCCATTCAGGAAAATTAGTACTCGTTTAGGAACATTGATGTAAGAAATTCATCCCAAAAAGTGTATGCCAACTAGGGACAAGGAAACCAATAATTTTCTTCGCCTGCACAACAAAATATACCACCAGCGCAAAATAATCCAAGGGTTAATTTAGCACAACCCTCCCAAGCTCAACAAAAATCGTCATATGACCAAGAGAATAATAATAATCCTCCGAAAGTTTCTAGGTAAAATATAAAAGGCAAACCCAAGGGAGACCCTAGACAAGAAAATTTTAGGGGCTAATATTCGCAGGTGGGCTAATTTTCCATGCTTTTTCCAAAAAAAGATTCGCCAATTTCCATTTTTTTTTAAATTGATTCACCCAAATCTTATAGTATACAAATATTTTACCCTATAAATCACCTAAAATTATATATACTGATATAAAATGATTAGAAAACTAAATATTTTTACAAAAATAACATCAAAAATTTTACAATTTACATATTGGTTACTATTAAGATTCGCCAAGCTTTTAAACTTTAAGATAAACATCCATCCTTAAAATTTTCCCTAGGTCACAATGGGGCAGCAATCAACATCCCCCCCCCCCTCCCCCAAGCTGGGGGAAACCCCAACCGAAATCAAAACCATGAAGCAAAAACAACTCCCAGAGACAAAAAAATATGACCAGTCTAAGGACCAATCATTCTTCATTACACCCACCATTGTCATGAACTCCCTAAGTTGAAGAAACTTCAAGGAAATAGGGGAAAAGAGGGGAAAAACCATCAACATGTAGTTATGAAGGAGAATTTCCCCCACCAAGGAGTACTTAATACTTAACAACATCAACAATCCCAACAAAACAATGTTGGAGGGAATGCTCTGAAAAATTAAAACATATTCATGGTAGGAGAAGACTTATTCTTCCAAATGAAAAACAAGAACTATGAAGCACCCCTAGAAACCAACCCAGCAGGTGCAAGCACAAGCACACCCACAACACCATTATCCATCTCTAGGGTACCTATATAGCCAATGCCGAAAATGGTAAAAATTCCCAGGAGGAACGCAGGATATAATTTGAAGGTTGCTCACAATTACAACATAATGGATGACTTGGCTCAGTCTCCCTCATCTATGTCAACATTAGAAGTCCTATAATATTTCTCGGACCAACGGAAAGCCTTGTTTTCTGCATTAGGCACAATCGACCCCTCATATTCCCGCTTAATGTTCTTCGACTTAGATAAAGTAATCCCTCGTCTTCCTTCTCTAGTCAATTTCCAAATCTTGGTTTTAGTCTAGAACATCACCATTCACCATTGCATTGTGGATGAAGGAGCATCCACATGCATCATGTCAAAAACTGTATGGAAAAAATTAGGATCTCTGGAACTAAAACCATCTGATATCATGCTCAGAGCATACGATGGGTGCCCATCCACCCCGGTAGGTCTTTTTCAAGACGTACAAATACATATCGCCAGCAAGATTGTGCTCATTAACATAGAGGTCTTAGATGTGCAGTTGGACTATAACATCCTTCTTAGATGGAGTTACATGTACGCAATGACCGATGTAGCATCCTCTGTGATCAAAGTAATGATGTTCTCCGACGACGGGAAAGTCATTACTATTAACCAACTCACGTATTATGAAAAGAAACTTATAGCCACCCTCGATGGTGTATTATCAATGTTAGATTCAAGTACAAAAGTGGTCACCACATACACAGAGTTTTGTCCCATTCAATTCAAGCCATCCACTCTCCTTGGATCGTATCCGAGAGACCCTCTTGTATTACCAGAAGAACCTTCAGCACTTACAGGAGTTGTGGTGTGCATGATGAGTTCATCAAACACTAAACTGATTCAGGAACTCGAGACTGATACCACAGATATAATCACTACCGAATCATCATTTCTACCATATTCCATCAAAGGAACCCCCTTCTTGCACCCCCCGCCTAGTTATTTATCACATCAGGTCACGGAAACCCATACATTACCTAACATGGCTCTAGCAATTTCGGTCTAGTATTTGGCCTGACTAGTCATGTCTGGAAACTCGGTAATTACCTCTACATGTATCATACCTATCACCTCTACGGAGACCATCACAACTCCATAAACCCCCATAGAAACACCAGTTGATGCCACCAAGAGGGAAAATATAAAATGGAAGAAGGTGGACACTCCTAAAGTCCCTAGGAAATCGACACCTTGTGCATTGTGCAACATTGTTGGCCATCCTACCAACATTTGCACAGAGTTAGATGAGTTAAAGTCTCTTCTGCATGCCGAAAGAATGACTGCGAACCAAACTCCAAAAAAATGAGAAAATGTCACAAACATCCAAGGCAATCCATTATGCACAAACCATGCATGTGCCATATGTGAACAATACAAGCATTACACCCATAATTTCTCAGAAATCCATCGATATAAGGATGTGTTACATGCATTAGCGCAATCCAATTCCCAGGATCCATCCATATATATAGGGGAAGATGGATCCAAGACCATATTTTACATATGAGAAGAACCAACATCATGCTCATACTCAACCAAAATGACTACATAAACACCAAGAAGGAAAACAGAGAACGCACCTCACGCCCTATTCTGCACATTGTGCGATGAGCCTGATCATTTTATTGCTCATTGCCCAGGTTTAATGGAATTCATTTGTTATTACCTAATTACCCTTGTGGATCAGACCAATTTATCCAAATGTAGACAACACACTTGTCTAAAATGTCAAGATAATCACCATGTTCATCACTCTCCCCACGTTCCCTAATTCTGCATAGTGTCAGATTCCATGCGCCTGTTCATCACTGAAAATTCTGACTTGGTTAGTTCAGATTCAGAATCCATGGAGAGTTTTGTAACTCAAGAGGCTGAAGCATCTAGGTCCATTTTGTGTATATCAAAAGAGAGGCGGCCACCAAGAATGTTTCATCCCTCGCGTCACCATCACGTCCCTGGATATAGGAAGGTAAAAAAATGCCCCATTAGGGTAGGGTCTAAACCCCACTTCCCATGTGCCCTATGCAATAAAAAAAACCACCTGGTTAACCAATGTTGGGAGCTAAACAGGTTCACCGAAATTATTCACATAGTTACCCCCATCCCTCATACACATCTCTCTAATCAAGAGAAGACCACTCATTGTTATTGTCTCATTTAATCCCAGTTTCATCATATGAGGAATTGTCAATATCTTCTACGATTGAGAGCAACCAGAGCAAGGCTAAACCAAAACCACTCAAGGGAGTCATATAACACCAAATCTAGGACCCAAAGATGGCTAAAGCGTAGAAATGCACCATATTACGACCAAAATCAAGTGTTGTCATCTTACGTCGTAAGTATTATTGGCTCACATACCATTTACTCAGTAAGTACATGACTACGTGAGACATTTTCACTAGTCACTCTCATGGTACGAAAGCATGCCCTATGTTACGAAAATTTCAGCTTCTTAGGATTCAATGTCAATTTCCTATCGAGGATGATTCCTTTGCCACTTGTACACCAAAAAGGTCACATGAACCCCCTCTCACCCAATACACCATTGTAACTACCATACCAGTAGGAGTAACACCAATGGTACAGACCCACCCCATCTGCACTTTTTCAACCTCATATGGTTCTACGACATCAAAAACTGAATCATATTCTTGTTTGTCGACCAACACAGCTAGACCTGAATCCCCTCCTCACGACATCTCTCAAACCAATTCCCCCCTTGATATATTTTTTCACTTTGACGAATATATTTTTGAGCCCACGATGAAACCTGAATGTCCATGGGACGACATGCACCACTGCTCATTTTCTATACCAGAAAAATCATTTATGCCTAGCAACACACCAACCCACGACATCTGCGCAATTGAAACAAAATATTTCCTACCATCGGGAAAAGTCGATTGGTTCAAAAATACCATCCACGCGCCTGATGCATTTGAGGAAGGTAACATGGTGAATATTTCACCTACCATCAAGGTGAATATTGCGAAAAAACTAGGCAAGGTCAAAGAAATCATTCCTCCACAAGAATGATCATTGAAAACATTGTCATACAGTGACATAGATACATACATACATACATACATAAAGATATATAAAATAATTAGCATATAAAAATCATAATCCTACCATAAAATGGCATACATATATACATATAAACATTAGCATCATGATCCATGATGACCCTGTCAGACAAAACATCAACATAATCATGATCACAACATAATTGCAAGATATCATAAGGTCTAAGTTAAGAGAACTTCCTTCATTTATGCACACCATGCACAACATTGAGAACAATCATTCCCAACATAGCTAAGGCATATGACGTATCAAATCCATTTACTTTACCTTCTTGATTACCTTTCTCATCTATGTACTGCCACCATCCGTTTACCACAATGGACCCAACCAGTCCAACCGAGTGTCATATTCTTACCTTCTTCTACAGTTACTCATGTACCAAGCTTCATCTGTGTCTTACATTACCTGTTGGGTACCACACAATTATCCCCGAGCTCCATTACATTCCTCTGTCCCAAGCCAATTCCCAAGACTCAAAACATAAAATGAAAGAGAAGAAACAAACAAGAATAAAACCAATAGTAATACAAAATCGCAACCAAAGTGGCAAGGCCTTGCACCAGACATAAAAAAAAATTGTAATCAAGTGCAAAAAAATCATAAAATACTGAAAGCACAAGAATAGTAACAAACACCATGACTCAACTCCAATGGGTTCCCAATGAAAGATAAACCTGATCCTTCTTCAAGATTTCATGGTAGTCTCTTTTTCCATTCATCCCCTGCATCATACTTCCATAACCACATAATTTTCAGTGTATAAATAAACATAAAAAAAATATAGTTATCTTATCTTGATGTGTCTATCATGCTTCCTTATAACTAAACGCATGTCACATGTCAGCCATATGTATCAACATCAAGACAACATATCTATTAATTCGAAATCAACGTTTACCAAGATTAACAACCATGTCATAATCAACAATCCACTCACATTCATTGGTCATAATACATAATGCTAAATTTATCACCTACTAACACTCAAGTATATATCGACTATCTCAACACATATATGTTAGCACAACCATCTTAAAACAAGATCATTCCTTCATGCAGTCCTTAATGTATCTTAGGGGAGGCTATCTTGTTTGCACAATCAATATATATTAGCATGATATAACTTCACAACACATCAAATCAAACATGAATAAGGTCATGATATCCATAATAGTAACTAGCTAACATGTTCAAATCATAAACTCATAAACAAATGTCATTCATGCATAACAATCATATATGCACAGTCAATCTAGATTATTACAACACAATGTCACCAATAAGTCAACTCATACTTGGATTTCATAACCCTAACCAACTACATAGGCCAATCCAAATTAACATGATACATATAACATCAAGATATTAATGTAATAACCCTAATCATCAAGTTAACTAACATATAACAACAATGAGTTAACATATAACATACTCATCAACAACATATAACATAATAATCAAGTTAATACCATGCTTTACTAACCAAATCATGTACATATATTCACACTAATTAACTAAAATCTATCTAACATTAATAGAATGAGAGGCATACACATAACCATAATGCATATTGTAACACCCTCTTCCCACATCTACCCAAGTAACCAGCCAACTGGGGTAAACATGTGACGAGAGGCTACTAATATGATATTCAACCTCCTAGATGACCTTACTGAAGTGAAACCGATGGAAACACCAAAAACACACCTTACAGTGCATCACTGACATCCCCAGGAGGTAACCCAACCTTCCAAGGTCATGTTCCTTGAGGGGGAACCTACTTTTAGCCACTTTGAGGCCGAGTCACAGGATTGTAAGGGAAAGTTAGTGGCTATAGACCCTATAGCCACGTGATAGCCTTATCAAGGTGTTGGCTAAGGCCCAAACATTGAATTTTCCCCCTATAGCTCCAGTATTTGTGCCACATTTTCAGCCCTTGAGCCCAGGTCACTTCCCATAACTTCTTGTATCTTCAGGAGATGGTAAATAACATTGAAAAAAACATATGGAAGCAATCACATCAACCGAAACTCATCCAACCCCACCCAGCCATGACAGTAACTTCGTCAAACATGTCACAAACATAGCATCTACAGGTATAAACAACATATTTAAACAAAGGAAGCTCTTCCTTATCTAATAATGGCTAAGAAGAATTTCTCCCCTACATCATAAGCTATCATACAATAAATTTTACCATAGATGCATTAAGTATTCATTTAAAATTAAAAACATTGATAGATCCATACCTTGTCATTTTCACAATGCATGCTCATAACCAACATAATACCAGCATAAATATGATGGATACATCGACAATAGAATCCATATATAAACCATTTCATATACACATCAAATACCAAGGCATTGAACCTTTCAGTAATGAATGTAAAAACAAACTAGGAATGGGACTTCCACATTCCACCCGACCATAGACACGATTGAGCCAAATCTCACTTCAGCCAGTCACCCTGTGCCATATTCAAGCATGAATGTGGGAATTTATCAAACAGATCAGTCAATACCAAACCAGGGCTTCAGATACCAATCCATCTCAACCCTGAACCAGTGATTCCACATTAAGGTTGGACATCATTGACTGTCATGGATTGGTCTCCATCGAAGTTGCTCCAGGGCTCGAGAGTGTTTATTGCAACCAAAGTTATAGGACTAATAACTCAACCCCAGTTGTTCCCAGGCTCCAAAGCGTTTGTCCAACCAAGGCTCCAAGACTAGTAACTTAGCTCACCTAGGGCTCCAGAGCATTTTTCCAACCAAGGATCGAAGACTTGTAACTCAACCCAACAGTTGTCTGCCAGGCTCTATAGAATTTTTCCAACCAAGGCTCCAGGAACTAATAACTCAACCCAACAGCTAAAGAAACCATGAGAACCAACCAAAAAATAATCATTGGAAATAAACCCACAATCAACAGGGTTTTCCAGGAAATGGAAAGGTTAGGAAAATCCACTGTCAATCCCATCCATCCTTCATGCCCATGACAAATAATAATCAAGAAACCACATGCAATACCATGCATGCCAAAACTAGTGATGAAATCATACATGCAACTCGGTACCTGCACTTAGAACTTGTTGTAGATGTTGATCCCGATGTCCTCTTATTCTTTCCTGCTCTTCCTTTTCTTTCTTGATCCAAATCTCCAAATATTGCCACAATCTCCAAGAGTGATCCAAGAATACTCTAAGTGCTCAAGAGTATGAGAGAGAGAGAATAATGAGAGCTCCAAAACTGAACTGACCAAGTCTTCCCCACTAATCCTCAGAAGCAATTTTACTAATGAGGCCTCTATTTTCTTCATTTTCCATTATTTTCCTTCATTTTCCTCCTCACATACAACCTGTGACCTTTCACCTCCATTTTCTCCTAATTTCCATTATTTTCATAAATAAAATTCCAATTAATGCCTCATGCCTTTCCAAATCCTTTTCCTTGGTTTTTTCCAAAATAAAATGAATGAACACCCACTAGGATGTTTTTCCCACCATTCATCATGGAATACATGTCGCATCACCATAGTTTTATATATTTTTATATGTATTTTTACCAGGGTTGTTACATAACCCTCCCCCTTGGGAGAACATCGTCCTTAGTGTTCAACGACACCTACAAACCAACAAACTAATAAAACCAAAAGATACTGCCTATGGAGCTTTATAACACAGCTCATTGCAGTATTTACAATGAATAACCTACTAAAACATGATAATCATACCATTTACTGGAGATTTATAACACAAATCATTACAATTTTTACAATCAGAACCACATATACTTATACACATTTGCTTCAACCAACAAATAACCATATTGTTTGTGGAGGTTTATAAACCAGCTCAATAAAGTATTTACAATAATATACATATATACACATATACAAATTTTCCCAACCAACAAATAGAAGAATATGTTGCCCGTATCAACAAGGGAATCCAGAGGCTCACACCTCCACCCTCAAAGTAGTACCAGGATTCACCTCCTTCCTAGGAAGTCTAGAATCGACTATCAAAGTCAAATCTACATCCAATGTCCAGCGCTACAATCCCATGCTTCTTGTCCTCTCGGTGAATAGTTACTGGCTCATTGTTCCAGGGCACACTCCCAATGTGCATCTGATTCCATCTGGAAAAGTTAATGACCAAAACCAATCCATCCCTGATCTCCCCTTCTCTGCTACATAGTCCCTCAAGAAATCTGATAATCCCCTTCCATGCAGTCACTGACCTTCCAAGTTTTTTGGCACCCCCATCCCGGGTAGTCCATCCTTTGGCAAGGCTTCCTCGCATTGGAAGATATATAAAAAAAACAAGGCATATACTTACCTCAACCATCATATCGGCCATAGCATGCTCATGGAAATCAATGGACACTATTGGATACCAGTGTCTCACAATGGCCCTGCTCCTGAAGTACTTTACCAACACACTTTTTCATCTTTCAATTCCTTTTGTTGTTGTTTCTAATGCTTGCAATCAATTTCAACCCTCCCAAACCGAGCATTGCATGCTTTCCTCTAGCAAGCACATAATTTCCATTAGAATCAAAATAAATTGAAATAAAATCACATCATACCTCATTGGTAGCTTCATCGATAAGGTACACTTGTCTTTTTGTTTACTTCCTGTCACACAAGTCAAACTAGTTGTTTGATCATACCATCTTCTATAAACATATCATATCAAGATAGCTCAAAATGAAACCATCGTAGATCAAAATCATAAATCACATGCAATCATCATAAACCATAATCATAAATCACATGTAACCGTCATAAGTCAAAATCACATATCACATGCATAATAGAATTGCAATAGAATATCAATACTTATCCTTCATCGGTCTGTACTTCTACATTTTCTCTTTCTTTACACACACCGGATCGATTTCCACACCCGGCAAGCACCTAGTGCATTATCCTCAACCATGTGCACATACACATAATTCACAACATGTACATCCACACAAGGTGTACAACACCATACAATATATAAACCCACTCCCGGTGTACAAAACAACAAAATATATATGCCTATACCGGGTGTACGACGCATACACCTACACCTGGTGTACAGCACAACACAATAAATATACATACATATATGTGCATAGAGTACAACGTGATGAATACACATGTCATGATACCATGACTACCCCATGCACATACATAGTACTACATGCTCGCAACACATGTACTACATGCACACAATATCACATGTATACCATTACCATATGCACAACATGTACACAATACCACTTGGGCACAACACTACCTGCACAACATGTGCATAGTATCACATGTACATGACACCACTTGCACAATGTGTACACAATGCCAAATGTACATTTCACTACCTGTACAATGTGTACACAATACCACATGTACACAACACCACATGCACGAAATTTACACGACACCATATATACATAGCACCACATGCATGACATGTGTGTGACACCACCTACACACATCACCACATGTACAACCTGCACACAGCACCACATGCACACAACACCATGTGTACAATCATGCACCCAACACCAGATGTACATAGCACCATATGTATATCACGCACACAACACCATATGTACATAGCACTGCATATTCAACATGTGCATAGCACCATAGGTACACAACACCACATATCCAACATGTGCATAGCGCCATCTATACCTAGCACTGCATATGTAATATACACACAACACCATATATACATAAAGCATACAACTTCATAGGCACACAATACTACATATGAAACATTACACATCACCATAGGTAAAATCACTAAATATACGACATGCACAACATATACACAACAATAACATTGTACATCCATAGACCAGACAATGACCCCACAAGAAACCTTTCTTCTAGTGTATTTCCACTATCCATGCTTATCCTAGCATGCCACATATCACACTACTTTCACATCATTGATGTACGTATCAACATCAAATTTCCATAAATATAGGCATAGTATAAGCATATAAAATTAAATCATATCCACATGATATTGACCTCATAAATCTGTCAAAGTTACTCTACCCACTTCATTCCTCATAGCCAGGAACCTCTTCATTCCATTCACCTGCATAAGAAATCATTCCTCCACAAGGATGATCCTTGAAACCCTGTCATATCGTGACATATATACATAGATACATACATATATATAATCATTAGCATAAAACAATCATGATCCTGTTAGGTAACGTTCGATCCGGATTTATGCAGGAACGCAACAGAATACAGAATAACCATAAACATAGAAATACAGTGGAAATAAGGCTTCATTTCATTAATATCAAATCACAGAAATATGCTTACAAACATGATGGAAATAAAATAGCTAGGGTGCTAGTAGCGAATCTCTGAGATGAGATGTGGCGGCTACGGACTTCTGAACTGTGTTACAATGAGGCTTGAGGGCCTATTTATTATGGAGAAATAATGAAGAACTCCAAACGTCCAAAAACCTAACCCTAGGAGATGAAGCGCAAAAACTATGGGCCCCGTTTGGGCAAATTGGTGTTTCAACTTCTCGGGAACGTAACTTCATCATACTATCTCTGTTTGGGGCTTCAAAATAGCTCCGGAAGTTCAGGACCTAAAAAAATGCTAAAAATAGTAAGTTGTGAAAAAAACTGAAAGAGACAATGGTGGGGCCCCAAGTGGAATAGGCGGGTGGCCACCAATATTCACCTGGATCATTCCTCCCCCCTTAGGAAGAAATGGTCCCCATTGCATTGAGTTCCTCCATGAGATGAGGAAAATTCTGTTGATCTTGGTCCCTGGTGAACCACTTCCTTGGTGCAGGAGTTCGCTAGCTTTGACAACTCGATACAGTTGGATCTTCTGTCGGAGAGTGTTCATGATTTGCATGTCCATGATACATTCTGTGGTGGCCTGTTCCATGCAGTTTGGGTTTAACTCTTTTGGTGTGAATTCTTCTGCAATGTCAGAGGTGTCCAATAGAGGTGGGAAGTAGGGACGAAGGCGGTCTACATTGAATACTGGGTGCAAACCAAGGAATGGTGGAATACTGAGCTCAAGGGAATTGTTCCCTACAACCTTGGTGATGGTGTACGACCCATATCGGAGCGGGCGAATCTTACGGTGGGGTCCAGTGAGGCACTCCTTCTGCAAATGTAGCCACACTTTTTCACCCACCTAGAAGTTGTGTAGCACCCAATGTTGATCATTTCGTTGCTTGTACTTAGCATTGGCTCTGTCCAATATGTCATGAACCTGTTGGCAGATGTGTTGAATGCGCTCGATGAAGTTGTTTGCTTTGTCAGCTTCAAACTGGCCATGAGCTGAATCGGCTTGAGTAGCTGCAAATGGTATGGATACGTCAATGGGACATAGTGGTTGGAATCCCAAGCCCACCTGAAATGGGCTATAGCCGTTTGAGCTATGGAGAGCCCAGTTATAAATGTGTTGTACATAGGGAAGGCTCTCATCCCATGTGCGTGGATGCTTTGAATTGTACATGCGCAGAATGTGTACAATCATCCTGTTGATGACCTCTGTCTAGCCATCAGTTTGGGGATGGAAAGTTGTGGACTTGGTGAGCTTGGTCAACATTGACCAAAGGCTGGACAAAAATGTGCTGAGGAAATTGTTGTCGTGATCTGATATGATAGACTGTGGGATCCAAAAGTGCACCCACACTCGTTCAAAGAAGAGTTTAGCAGTGGCTTCTACTGTGATATTCTTCTTGCGGGCTGCCATAATGGCCATCTTTGAGAATCTGTCGACGACCACGAAAACACAGTCGTTTCCATGCCTAGTAGAAGGAAGGCCTGACATGTAATCCATGGAGATGGATTCCCAAGGTCTACTAGGGGTAGGTAGCAGAGTATATATCCCTTGCTTCTTGATGGTCATTTTGGCAATGGCGCAAGAAGTGCAGGATCTGATGTACTTACCGACATCATGTCGAAGGTTCGGCCAATAGAAATAATCCTGCAGTACTGCCACTATTTTCTCGACCCAAAAATGCCCAGTGACATGACTGTAGTGCACTTCCCATATCATCTTGGCACACTCGCTTGAAGGAACAAAAAGGTGTCCTAGGTGACATAATAATGCATCTTGGAGGTGAAAATTTGGAACTTGCATACCCCCCAAGAGTGCCATGTCTATGTAGCTGAATTCTGGATCGCTCTTGTAGAGAAGCGGCCAATCAGAAGTCTCATGCCCACAAGAGTTGAGAACGGTGGTTATGGCCACGATCGTTGGTCAGCTGAGTCAGTCTGCAACATTAGTGGTGCTACCCTTCTTGTATTTGATTTTCAAATGAAATTGTTGCAGATATGTAGACCACTTCTGATGGCGATCGTTTTGTAACTTCCCCTGTGTCTGTACGAACTGCAGGGGTCAGTGGTCTGTGTGGAGGATTATCTCCTTCCCCAAAATGTAATGCTTCCATTGTCGACAAGCCTGCACAATGGAATACATTTCTTTGTCATAAGTGGGATACTTTCGAACTGTGTCGGACAATGTCTCACTGTGATATGCCACTGGATGCCCCTGTTGAGTAAGAACTACCCCAATAACATAGGCAGCGACATCTATCTCAATCTCAAATGGTTGTTGTAAGTCTGGTAATGTGAGCACTGGGGAAAAACAGAGGCGATGTTTCAATTCTACGAACGCCTTCTATTGAGATTCCGACCAATATAATTTTTCTTTCACTCCTCCCTTGGTGACTTGACTCAAGGGCCAAGTGATATGAGAGAATCCCAACATGAACCTGTGGTAGAAATTAGCAAGACCCAGAAAGCTCCAAAGCTTTGTTAGGGTGGTTGGAGCTAGCCAATCCCGAATGACTTGGATCTTGGCTGGATCCACATGCACCCCCCTTTCATCAATAATGTATCCCAGATATTGAACCTGGGTCATGCCAAAAGTGCACTTCTCCAAATTGGCACACAACTTGTGTTGTCGCAGTGTTTGGAGGACTTATCGGATGTGGTGGAGGTGCTCTTCCCAAGTCTGGCTGAAGATTAGAATGTCATCCAAGTATACCACTACAAATGAGTTGGTGAATGGATGCAAGATTTCATCCATCAACCTCATGAAGGTTGCGGGAGCATTTATCAATCCGAAAGGCATGACAAGCCATTCGAAAAGGCCCTCCTTGGCTTTGAAGGCAATATTCCACGCATCAGAGGGTTCGATTGGTACCTAGTGATACCCAGACTTCAAGTCGATCATGCTGAAATATTTTACCCCTTTGACTTGGTCCAGAAGGTCATCAATCTATGGGATCGGGTACCTATTTCGGACAGTGATCTTGTTCATCACCCGATAATCAATACAGCGTCTCCAAGTCCCATCTTTCTTCTGTACCAACACGATCGGGCTCCCATAGGGTGATGAACTTGGCCGGATGTGACCTTTCTGCAGCAACTCCTAAATCTGCCTCTTGATTTCATCATTCTCCAGAACAGAGCACCTATAGATCGGTCCATTGGGTAGCGGCACACCTGGGGTCAGGTCAATGGGGTGCTTGACCTGACAGTGTAGAGGCACCCCTATGGGTGAGGTGAAGAAGTCCCCGTACTCCTCCACAACCTTGTCCATTTTTTGTTGTCGTGCAGAGGAGCCATGTCTGGAGTTTGTGGCCACAGTCTTCTTCTTGCCCTGGGGGCAGATCATCAGGAAAAAAAATTTCCTGGTTTGGGAAATGAGCTTGCTACATTTTTTTGTAGTAACCAAAGAAATAGTGGGAGGCGGTGGCACCTCTGGTATCCTGTACAATTTATTTCCCAAAGTAACAATAACAGCATGAGGTCGGGACTCATACAGAGCATGTCGCTTCCACAAGTATGGTTGGCCTAATAATACATCAGAAACATCAATAGGAGCAATGTCACACAATACCTCATCCGTGAAGGGCTTGATGCTATAGGGAAGGCGACACTGCTGGCTGATGCAGAGATCCTGTCCTTGGTGAAGCCACCCGATGGTGTATGGTTGTGGGTGCGCTATGGTCGGCAAGCCCAACTGCTTCACGACATCTACTGAAATGAGGTTATTTTGGCTCCCATTGTCGAAAATGAACCGTAGTGGGGAACTCTTTACCCACATCTGGGAGTGGAAGAGATTCTCTGTGTCCTCTGGATCTTCTGGTTCCTCCTTCTGGATCTTCATAGTGGCAACAGTGGCGTTGGGCTTTGCATCAATAATCTGCTTCCCTTTATCATTCACCTTGTTAGGTTCTGATTCAGAGTTGGAGCATGCATCTGATTCAAAAGCCCTCATCTCGGCCACTAGCGACTTCTTGGCCCAACACTCACTTGTGTTTTGAGTGGAGCTCTTATGGAACTCACACCACTTTCCCGTGTCCTTCTTTGGCTTCGCGATGTTGTTCTTTGCTTGTGTTTTTGGTAGGTTGTCTTGGGTCGCCATGCCTTGGCTTTTTCCTTTGTTCTGTGGTTTGGGGGCACCTTTCCCTTGCTTTTGATTCACATATCCAAAGTCTCGCTTCTTCTGTTTGAATTTCCGCTCAATCTTGGCAGCATATCGGTATGCTGTACCAAGCGAGGAGATGTCGAGGAATTCCATTTCCTCCTGAATGTATCTGTGCAGACAACCGCGATACTTTAGCACCAAATGTTTCTCTGAATCTTTGATACCCAAATTTGTGAGCAAGGTATGGAACAGATTCGTTAGCTCATGCACATCTTGATCCCTTTGTTGCCGCAACGTGGTCCATTGTATGTACTTGTCCTCATAGCTCCCCACGGGATAGTATTTTTCCTTAATGGCATCTCAGAAAGAATTCTAAGTGGGTACGGCTGACAACAGAGAGGGTTTTATCTCGTCCTTTTTCTCACAGTAGGTTTCCCACCAGTCCTTGACATGGGGGGTAGCTTTGAGGAGTGCAAAAATAATCTTCTCACGGTCGAAAAAGTCATGAATCGAGAAATATCCTTCTAATAGATTTAACCATCTATCTACGGCATCTGCATCTATTTGACCCTCAAATATGGTAATTTCAAATTTTACTTGTACCTTAAAGGGAGTCGTGCCTCCAGAGTGGCTGTTGGATGCAGATGCGCCGCCGGTGGGCAGTCGTTAAAGGATCTGGGCAAAGTTATTCATCATCGCATTCCTTTGTTTTTCGAGGGCCTCCTTGAGCAATATTTTGATAGGATCTCCTGCTCCCTCATATTTCTTTTTTTCCCCCATGGGCATATGTCGGGGTTTGCAAGGCTGATCTTGCAAAGGTTCCACCAGATCAAGCCCTAAATCCTTATACCCTGACCTCGTTGGGGACATGCAAAGAAGGATCGAGAAAAAGAAAACTGCTCCGATACCACCGATCTGGATTTATGCAAGAACGTAACATAATACAAAAATAACCATAAAATATAAATACAGTGGAAATAAGGCTTCATTTCATTAATATCAAATCACAAAAATATGCTTATAAACATGATGGAAATAAAATAGCTAGGGTGTTAGTGGCGAATCTCTGAGAAGAGATGTGGTGGCTACATACCTCTGAACTGTGTTACAATGAGGCTTGAGGGCCTATTTATTATGGAGAAACAATGGAGAACTCTAAACATCCAAAAACCTAACCCTAGGAGATGAAGCGCCAAAACTATGGGCCCTGTTTGGGTAAATTGGTGTTTCAACTTCCCAGGGACGTAGCTTCAGCATACTATCTCCGTTTGGGGCTTTAAAACAGATTTGGAAGTCCAGGACCCGAAAAACTACTAAAAATAGTAAGTTGTGAAAAAAACTAAAAGAGACAATGGTGGGGCCCCAAGTAGAATAGGCGGGTGGCCACCAATATCCACCTGGATCAACGTCATACATACATACATATATAGATACAAACCATCAATAGAAAACCATCAAGATCAATGAAGACCTTGTCATTCAATGACATACATACATACATGTATACATATGTAAACATCAACAAAATCATGATCACAAAGCAGTGGCTAGATATCATAAGGTCTAGGTTAAGAGAAATTCCTTATTTGTGCACAACATGCACAATGTTGAGAACAACAGTTCCCAACATAGCCAAGGCATCTATCACCTCATTCATTTTACATTTTCTATTTCCTCTCTCATGTCTATACTATCACCATCCATTTACCACAATGGACCCTACCAGTTGAACCGACTATCATACTCTTACCTTCCGCTGCGCTTACTCATACACTAAGCTTCATTCATGTCTTAAATTACCTATTGGGTACCACGTAGCTCTCCCCAAGCTCCATTGACTTTCCTCTTTCCCAACTAATTCCCAAGACTCGCAAATAGAAGACAAGAAAAAAAATGAACAAGAAGAACACCATGAGAACCAAAAGTAATGCGACATCACAAAAAAGTGGCATGGCCATGCACTAGATGCAATCAAGACTATAAATCAATTGCAACCAAATCACAAAAGACCGAAAGCATGATACTTTAAAAAAAACACCATGACTCAATCCCCATGGTTCCCAATACTTCCAAGGAAAGTTTATCTCGAGCCTTCTTCAAGATTTCATGGCAGTCTCTTTCGCCATACAATTCCATACATCATATTTTCATAACCACACAATTGTCAGCGCATAAATAAATATACCAATATATTTGTTATATTACTTTGTTGTTCCAAGAATAATAGCCTGTAACTAAACACACATGTCAAAATTATGTATCAACATCAAGATAAAATATCTATCAATTCGAACTAAAATTTTACCAATATTAACAACCATACCATAATCCATCAGTCAACTCACATTCATCGGTCATAATACCTAATTTTACAACTATCACCTACTTACACTCAGGTACATATCATCCATCCCAACACATGTGTGTTATTACAACCATCTTAAAACAATACCATTTCGTCTTGTAATCTTACATACACATATACTCATATCATGCAATTAATCAAACATTAAAACAACTTGCAAACATACCATGCTAAATAAATCAACTAGATGATGTAATAGACACCAAATCACTAAGACACCAAATAGATGACATAATAAAACAATTAAGTATCAAGTACACGACATAAGCAAAATCATATCTTGATGTATCTTAAGGGAGGCTATCTTATCTGCACAATCAATCTAGATTAGCACAATATAACTTCACGACACATCAACTCAACCTAAATAAGGTCATGATATCCATAATAGTAACTAGCTAACAAGTTTGCATCATAAACTCATAAACATATATCATTCATGCACATCAATCACATATGCACAATTAGTCTAGATTAATGCAACACACTATCATAATTAGGTCAAATCATACCTGAATGTCATAAACCTAACCAGTTGCATGGGAAAGTCCAATTTTAGCATAATACATATAACATCAAAATCCTAATGCAGTAATCGTAATCATCAAGTTAACTAACCCATACTCATTAACAACATATAACATTTTTTTTTGAGCTAACTAGAAGTTAACATATAACATGCTCATCAACGACACATAACATAATAATCAAGTTAACCAATCATAAAAAACAACAAGTTAATCATGTAGCATAATCATCAACAACATATAACATAATGATAAAGTTAATATCATGCCTAACTAACCAACACATGTGCATATAATCACACTAGTTAACTAGCATCTATCATGTATGTAACCATAACATCATAGAATGAAAGGCGTGCACATAACCATAATGCATATGACTACGCTAACCAAACTAGCATTTATCACACATGTAACCAAAATAACAATAGAATGGAAAACATATAATGGAAAACAATCATGAATCACATACCTACATGCTTGTATGACGATCTTCTCTTACCCTAAATTCCATTTTTGCAACTTCACTTTAGTGATCTGCATCCCCTACTCTATCTCAACCAACACATTAGCATAATAACATACCAATATCATCGTGATAACCTAATTTTATAAAATGAACTTAAGTAAAAACATGGAGAGAGCCATACCTCATCACTGCCACAATACATGCTCATAACAAGAATAATACCAACATAAATACGATGGATACATTGACAATAGAATCCATATATACACCATTGCATATACACATCAAATACCAAGGCATTGAACCTTTCAGTAATGAATGTAAAAACTAGCCCGTAATGGGACTTCCACATTCCACCTGACCATAGACATGGTTGAGCCAAATCTCACTTCAGCCAGTCACCCCCATGCCATATTCCAAGCATGAATGTGGGACTTTATCAAACACATCAATCAATACCAAACTAGGGCTCCAGAGACCAAACCATATCAACCACAGAACAGTTATTTCAGCTCATGGTCAGATATCACTAACTATCATGGATTGGTCTCAATCCAAGTTGCTCCAGGGCTCCAGAGTGTTTGTTCCAACCAAGGTTCCAGGACTAGTAACTCAACACCATTTGTTCCTAGGCTCTAGAGCGTTTTTCCAACCAAGGCTCCAGGATTAGTAACTCAACCCACCTAGGGATCCAGAGAGTTTTTCCAACCAAGGCTCTAGGACTAGTAACTCAAACCAACTGCTGTCCAACAGTCTCTAGAGTGTTTTTCCAACCAAGGTTCTAGGAACTAATAACTCAACCCAACATCTAAAGGAACCATGAGAACCAACCAGAAAACAATTAATGGAAATAAACCCACAATAAACATGGTTATCCAGGAAATGGCAAGGCTAGGAAAATCCATTATCAATCCCGACCATCCTCCATGCCCATAACAGATCATAAATTCAATACCATGCATGCAAAAACTTGTGAGGAAATCATACATGCAACTTGGTACCTGCACTTAGAACATGTTGTAGATGTTGATCCTGATGTCCTCTTGCGCTTTCCTTCTCTTCCTTTGCTTTCTTGATCCAAATATCCAAATATGCCACACTCTCCAAGAGTGATCTGAGAATACTCTAAGTTCTCAAGATGATGAGAGAGAGAGAATAATGAGAGCTCCAAAACTGAACTGACCAAGTATTCCCCACTGATCCTCAAAATCCTTTTTATTAATGAGGCCTCTATTTTCTTCATTTTCCATTATTTTCCTTCATTTTCCTCCTCACATGCAACCTGTGACCTTTCACCTCCCTTTTCTCCTAATTTCCATTATTTGCATAAATAAAATGCCAATTAATGCCTCATGCCTTTCCAAATAATTTTCCTTTTCCTTTTCCAAAATAAACTGAATGAACACCCACTAGGATGTTTTTCTCACCATTCAACTTGGAATACATGTCCCATCACCATGGTCTTATATATTTTTACATGTATTTTTATTATGGTTGTTACATATATGACTACACTGAATAACCATCAATTATCATACATGTAACCATAATAACAATAGAATGACAAACATATAAGTAACCCTAATGCTTACAACAACCATGAATCACATACCTGTATGCCAAGCATGCAAACTTGTATGATAATATGCTCTTATCCCAAAGTCTATTGTTGCAACGTCACTTTAATGATTTGCATCTCCTACTCTGTATTAGCCAACACATTAGCATCATAAGATACCAATATAATCATGATGACCTAATTGCATACAATGACCTTACGTACAACAACCTCAATCAAACCAATGCAAACTTGACCATATAATGACCAATGCATGTTCAGCATATGACATCACACATTCAATCACACATGGATAACGCCGAAGAATGACCAATATGTAACCCTAGAATAAGCAAACAATTCATGTACAATATGTAGCAATATGCAATTAAGCGTGCACGAACAATACACAACCAAGAGAAACACATAACTAGTCATACACTCATGACAACATGTTGACAACAACACCATCAACACTTTAATGGTGACAACACTACAACCATGATCAACACCATGCAAATGCAGCAAGCACACATATACCACAAGCATAATAAACACATAATATGCAACCAACATAAATTCATGATCAACAGACTACCCATCCAGTCTAAGGGTTGAACCATGCTCTAATACCACTCTATGGTATCAAATATCACACAAAGAGAACATGAACTAGACATCACCCAAAGATAATGGAAACCAACCACTACACAAGGAGAGCACACCCACGCTATGATACCACATTGTAACACCATCTTCCTACATCTACCCAAGTAACCGGCCAACCAGGGTAAACATGTGACGCAACACTACTATAATGAGATTCAACCTCCTAGGTGACCTTAAGGAAGTGGAACCGACGTAAAAATAACATACATGCCTTGAACAACAACAAAAACACCCCCAAGAGGTAACCCAACCATCCAGACCTCTTACCCTTGGGTCACACTAACATTTTGACCTCTTTGAGCCCTAGTCGCAGGCATAAAACTACATGCCAGTGGCCAGGGCCCAAAATAATCATTTTTGTGCCAGAGACCCCAGGATTTGAGCCACCTTTTCAAGTCTAGAACCCAGTGCTTATCCCAGAACTGCATGAAAATTTCAGAGATAATAAATAAAAACAAGACAATTATATGAAAGCAATCACATCAATAAGAACTCATATGGACCCCTCCTAGCCATGATAGGCATTTTTTCAAACATGTCACAAAAATGAAAGCTACAGGTATAAACAACAGAACTGAGTATAGGGGTTTCACACTTATCCGAGAAACACTAAGAGCCATTTCTCCCCTACATCATTAGCTACCATAAACTATATTTGACCATAGATACATTGTGCATTCATTTACAAGTAAAAACATGGATAGAACCATACATCATCACTGATAAGATACGTGCCTATAACCGACATAATAACAAGAGAAATACCATGGATACAATAGCAATAGAATCCACATAATAACCAGTGCAATTATACATCAAATACCAAAGGAATGAATTTATCATTAATGAATATAAAAACCAATCAGGTATGGGGCTACCACATTGTTGTGAAGACAATCCCCTCTCCAGACAGAGGCGATATATCTAGCCCTATAGTGGGTCTATAAATGCACGAGACTAACTAATGAACCCTCTCATAGTTTTTATTCAAAGAAGAAGAAGAAGAAATTACCTCTTCTTGATGCTATCGTCTGGTCCTTTGGTGAAGACCTTGATTCCACGATCCTTCAAGATTTATCCTCGCTACTTGTGGCATTCCAATACCTATAGGAAATAAAGAGACAAAAATAAGAAACATGACAAGATACATATCATGCATCAAATACAAAATACCTAAAAATCAAGAAGTATTAAGTTACTTTCATAGCTATCTAGACAAATATGTAAAGTGAAACATCAGTTGTGTTATTAATCATAGAAAGAGGAAGCGTACAATCATGGCCTTGATGTTGGAGACCTCCCTTTGGTGATGTCCAATTTTGAACCAAGGTTCTTCAAGCAATCTTTCTCCCAAGTGGAAATTTAGGCATAATCATAGTATAGGGATGCAAAGGATTAATGATCAGGAAATACCAACCAATAGTGGAAGGATGGGATTCAATTTATAGGTAGGGAGAGGGAGTTAGGGATCCATAAAAGAAGGAGGAAGTCCCACTGCTCAAGGGAAAATTCCCTAATGATAAGATCAAGAGCTCCAAATGAGAGAGCTCGAGCATATATGCATTGAACCATATCCAACTCGCCGTTTTGTAAGCTTCTAGTGCACGAAGCTTCTTCTCCATTTGAGGAAATGCTGCCATAAAGGGTCCAGTGTGGCTTTTCCCATAAAAAGTGTGCTGGCGGCGATAGGTCAAAGTGTTGCAACATTCCATCAGCACGGGCAGGAAACTGGCAAAGAGTGTTGACCCAAAAATTCAGGTTTTGAGCTGAGATTCTCAGAAGATCTTCAAGGAAACGGTATGTTAGTCTTCAAGGGATATCATGATGTATTTTCCATGGTGGATATACTACATAATTTTCATCTTAGGGCACTTCAGGGTCAGGTACGAGAAGTGAGTAGGGTGAAAAATTATTGTGTAACAAATGCCCCCTAAATCATGAAGGCAGAACAGGGAGTGATGGGTGAAATGCTTTATGAACCAAGGCAAGGACTCAGAATACCGCTAGGAGACCTACCAAATCAAGCACAATACAATATGTGAAATCTCTGATATACACATGCCTAATAACATATCGCTTAATAGGCATCAAATAACACATGAACCTATGGCATGGTTATAGCCATCCGTCTGAAAGAGATCATGGAAATGGATCCACGGTATGGTTGCAACCATATGCACAGAAAGGATCATGTGTAAAATCATGACTACTCAACAACTCCACAAAACTTGGATAATAATAGATGTGATTCAGGGTCTTCATCTCTATCTCGATCTACCTAGTGTACGAATCTAACCATGTGAATAGATGTACTAATTCACATGGATCCCCATTGGGATTCGAAACGTCGACAAGTCTTCTATGATACCGTGGATAATCCGATTTCTGATGACAATAACTACAACCACGGAATTTTAAAAACCAGATGTACTAATTTTGAACATGGTAGAAACCACTTGATTATTGGTCAATAATGTAAATCGTTAACATGCACAAGAGAAACCACCAATTATGATGATGGCCCTCAAGGTACGACGACACAATATACAAGTGTGAATGAATGCGTTGAAGTAAAACACTTGTAGAATCATCTGATCGAAGGCCAATGATATGAACATGTCATCGAGTGCAAAGAACTTTCCATTAAAGCATGCAAGCTCTAACGTACTAAAAAGGATTTTCTAAATCATCTTCCTGGATAATGAGCTGAAGTTGACAGGAAGTGATCCATCGAAGGAGGGCCATAATGATTCCCACATCATCGACACGAAACAAAGGATTTATTAAGATGAAAGGAGTGATTTAAGACTGTGGCAGAGAGGGTCAAATAAGCAGAGGATGTTTGATTGTTACAACAAGGACTTCACTTTAACATATCAACGACAAGACTCCGGAGTATGGCTGCATTTGACTCAACAATGGGATCAAATTTCATGTTGAAGGTAGATAATGATTAAATGAGAGGCAAATGGATTTCCCAAACCTAGGAAGGCAAGTGACAAATGAAGGATGTCCCCAACCCGACACGAAATGTAGACAAATTTCATGTTCAAGGGCGACATTTTGCCTCAAAACACATAGGAAGTTCCACTTTCAAATTTCCCTCGTTATTGCTAACGAGTGCCTCTTTATTTTTTATAGCAAGCATGAAGAGGATAACATATGCTTAGCGTATAAGTTCATTCTTCAAATGAATCCATCCTAGTAAGTTTAACGAGTCTTAGGAAGGAGTAACTCGATCTTGTCATGGTGACAAGTCTTTCGCAGTTTATGTTTTACAAGTCTGACGGAAGAGTAACTTAGTGTATTTTTCATGTTTAGAGAGTTTGAAAAAGAGACAAAAAGGAAAAATTCATGAAGTATCTTTTCGTAAATTGTATCTCAAATCTGAAAAGGTAGAAAACAATATCCGAGAGAACCTCTTGACCATTTTTTATCAAGGTAATCCTTTTTCGTAAATATTCAATCTCAGCCCGAAAAAAGGGTAAACGTATATGGAGATGACATCATTTCATTTAATTTAACGAGTTCGAAATGAAAATTACTCGACAATATTTTCATTTTTCGAGAGTCAGAAAAGAGCTTAAAGGTGACTCTAGGGGGGTTCCTTTTTCGTTTATTTTCAATGAGCACGAAAAAGAGATTAAACAAAACTCGCTACATCAGTAAAAAATGATCACTGTCGCTGTTAAAAAAAATCATGTTACTACACAAAGATAGCCACACATCATTGATATTGAGAAAAATAATAAAATATGGGAAAAAATATCTTTAAAACTTATAAATATGCAAAAAGAAAAAACATTTTTACCATTTCACCTTGATTAAATTGGAGAATCACATATTTACCCCATTTTCCTCTTATCTTCAGATAAGTGATGCAGCCGATCCAGGACACCATTCGACGATCTGTTAGTTGCAAGTAGGAGATTTGTCTCTTCTCATCATTTTCAATCCATTTTTAGGCCATTTATTTTGGAAATTTCATGGTTAAAGGGAGGTTTTCAAAATTTTATGGCGTGGGTGATCAGTGCAAGTTTGACATATTGGACCCGCGTCGATAGGCCATAGCACGTTAGGCCGGTGTGCTGTTGGCATGGGTTTAATTCTGACAGACACGTTGAGTGCAGAGAATAATTTAAAACAAATAGATATCCATTTTGAATGGTTTATTTCCATATTTGATATGTTGAAAACTCCTAAAATATCATTTATGGATGTTTTGCAAGTGCTTTCGATGAATATGGATAATGGCCATTGAATGGAAATAAAGAGGTCGTGAGGTAGAAGATCATGAATCTCTCTAAGATCCACATTGTATCAATTCCTTGAGAAACGGTTATTTTCTCAATTTCTTTCAGACCTCTATACTCAGAGCTCAACTCGAGCTACTAGAACATCTCATTGGGTTATAGGATGTAGATCGTCAAATTTTTATCACCGGGAACCAAGAGCTCGAAATAAACATTTCAAACATGTATTTCATTACTGGATTGTCTAAGAGAGGAGAGAGAATTCAACTCTCTAGAGCTTGCACTAGGGGTGAGACCACGAGTATGCTCATCGGGAGACATTATCCTGGTGCTAGATAGACCTCGAGTGGAAAGGTAGATATTAAGACTATCACCAATCTACCTTTGAGTACCATTTTATGCACTATGGCCCACGTAGCTAGGGCTCAAGCGTTGCATGACACAACAAAGTCTCATTTCCAGTACGTTGTTGACTACCTTTCTCCCACCATGTTTAACTAGTGTGAGGGATTGTTGGCTAACATGAAAACACAACTTGCAAAGTGAAAAATTGGATGGCTGAAACAATTTGGGTATGGATCCATGTAGGTCACTTTATTCTTGGAGCGAGTGCCATTATTTCAGTACCAGCGGATTAAGGTGTATGATCCAACCCCGAGAGATCTGAGGTTGCTCAGATGGTGTGATATCATGCCTCGCCATGGAGGTGGTCATCAGATGCATTTCCCTATAGCATTTTCTAGTTGGTTACGCCTTCAGTTCATCGTAGTAGATGACTACGCATATGATGGTACAAATTTCCGAGGAGACCCGAATCTTCCCCTTCCACGTGGTGCATAATGGACCGATGCAGGTAAAAAGTCAATTTTGGAATTTTTATTTTTTGATGCTTTTTAGTTATGTGTTCTAAGATTTAAATTTATAATTATCTTACAAATGTTGGACCAAAGAGGCCAGCAGGGATGTCCCCAATTGCAAGGAGGGTAGTGAGATAGATCGAGGATTCTCCTTACGAGGAGGGAGAATACCCAATCGTAGGGTTTGAGCGCAACCTGGAGGGCTTGACTAGAGGCAGTCCGGAGTACACAACTTTTGATGACATAGCATTGCTCTTTCAGAGGCACACCGTAGGAGTCTTAGGCATACTTTTCCAATTACTATCTCAAGTTATTCGGGCAGTCACTTGCTATCATGAGCACCATGTCAGTGAATATTTGCCTTTAGTTTTACTTTTCTGCACTTATGTAGGCTTTAGGAGCCACTGTGTCACAAAACACATATTTTTGGATATTTTGATGTAACAAACTTTTATGGGCACCGTATATATATATATATATATATATATATATATATATATATATATATATATATATATATATATATATATATATATATATATATATGCATATTCATGTTTCTACTACCTCTAAGTGTTCTTATGATGTGTTTGGTTTTTTGCATATGATTCAAACGTCGATCTAATGCATAAATTTCCAATGTATCTGTTAATGTATTCAAATTTCAAGGAATGTGTTGATATGTAATATAATCAAAATTTATTTCCAGTAATTAAAAACGTAAATACATGCACAAAATCTGAGGGTTTCTCACTGAGAAATGACCATTTAACTGTAACACAACAAGTTGTGAGTTTAGCTTGACAACCAAGTCTCTAATACGGAGAGAAATTGCATATGAGAATAGCTCGATGACCGCACTATATTCAGTAATATTATTAGTTTTTCGACCCAAAAAAATACCTTGTATATTAACCAACTCGCCATGAGCAGCGAAAATTTCCCATGCTACAAAAGATAAGTTTTGTGTGCTACACGAAGCACCATCAGTAAAACTGATATAATGTTTCAATGACATCTACAAACCAAGTGGAACACGAGGTAAGCATAGGAAACATGTCTACAAAGCCAACAATCACACCAAAAAATCTAAAATCGCACTAATGAATCACACACTAATGTACAAATTATTGTACTTGAATCAAGCATAACACTTCTCATATGGAGTCCAATACAGGACTCGGATAATAGATTTACGTCAGAACTAATTGAAATAAACCCAGGGTTCTACAGTTGATATTGCTTGTAGGCATTACCTCAGTCAATATTGTGAGACAATAGCAACGATGAAGTTCCCATGCCCTCTGGCCGAGTAAGGGTTATGAAGCATGGAAACAATGCCCCTATAGGAAAATGACTAAACAATAAGAAAGGGGTCATAGGGAGTGGGTGGGGGGCATTTTTTGAAGAAAACAGTGTAAATATTGATCTCATCGGGAGAAAAAGAGGCACCAATATGGATATTTTTGGAAACCCCTGGTTTAACAGAGATGTCGATTGAAATGCTAGCAGAGATGTTACCCATGTTTCCTTCAGAAAACACTTCATGAACCAAAATAGGATGCTAAAGCAGTCTAGTCAATTCAAATGACACATGAGTTTCCAAACAAGTAGATATTTCACTCAGGCTTGGGAGAAACGAGGAATGGTGATGACCATCATTCCAAGGTGTTTCTTCAAGAGACGTAACTTCTACGATATTCTTATCAGTCGGAAATATCTCATTCAAAGGATTATTTGAATCCCAAGAACCAAACCAGGGAGATTGTGAATACGTGTCTAGAGATGAAACCAAGTTATCATTGGTTTCAGAAGCAACCCCAGAAGCGAGAATAATGCTTTGATACATATGTTCTGCAGGGTTGAGGGGAATAGCGTCAACAAAAATGTCAAGCTGGTTAGGACTAGGAATAATCCATGGATCATGATGAGATGATATCATGTTAACATAGGCAACATTAGGTGGCGAGAGTGGAAAAATTCCCATCAAGGACTAGTCTTTGAAAAGACCCAACCAAGCATTCTCGTAAGGAACGGAGGTATTCCCAACATACAGGACATTTCCAGTTGAAGAATATGGGGAAAAGAAATCAATTTGATAAACAGCGACAATCTTCCCCTAATGAGGAAAGTGGAGAATGCAGAAAAGGATAGAGACTACGCAAATAATCACATGAGTACAACCACATCCAAGCAAAAGGTTATAATTGAAGATGGCATCCACTGCCTCTACTTCGATGTTCATTGTTTTACCCTCCAATTGAATTGGAAAGGATTTCAGAATACCATACGTTCGAGAACCTCTGTCGTCGAAATCTACCATAGTGTAAGCAGACTGACTTACTGGAGGAGAGTCGATGGCTTTCCAACACGCAACATACATGATGTATGTAGAAGCACCTCCATCAATAACATTCTGATGAATGGTTTTACCCATCTCAATGACTTGGATAAGAAAATCCAATTGTTATGGGAGCCAAGGAACATGATTCTCGAGATCAAAAGTAATAATATTTGAATTCACCTGATCAATCCCTCTAATAGCATATAATAGTGCCTTCCATTTTGATGGGCACAACTGAAGGACTCCAAGGCAGACATCATTGAATGCGCTTGAGCTAGATCATCTACGATGTTATATTGATGGGTATCTCGTACATTTAGATTATAAGATTAATTCCGAAGAACACCCTTGGGAGGTGGTTAGATGATGGAATCATTATTCGGTCTCTCAATATGGAGAGGACTAGAACTCGGAGGAGTGGAAGAGGAAGGGATGTCTGAAGCATCCTTTTCCACGAGATATTTTGAAGGATTCGAGTACTCTTTCGATTGGGTAGCAACAGAAATAGGTTATGTACCAGCCATAAAGACTGGAGATCTTCCAGATGCAGAAACCGGGGTTGATCGATCATTTGAATCTGATGAGAAGGAAACAGTTCTTTCAAGACAGTCGGTGTCTCGAGTGCACCTTTAAGAAGATGAGAAACTTTGGCACGCCGAGGACAATCCTTGGTGTAATAATCCTCATCACATATCAGGAAAGGATACTTGGGCTTACGCTTGGAAGCATCATTGGCAAAAGACTTAGCAAAATCACGTTTAGGGGTGTCAGATTTGGCTTTACCTTTCCCATTCTTTTTACCTTTTGAGGAATTGTCTACTGTAGTATATTGAAAAGCATTAACCTAAGAGGTTTTACCAAGATTCTTCAAATTATTCGAAGGATTGGAGGGTGCAGTGGCATGAGTAGACTTAGACTTCAAATAATCCTTCGATGTATTATTATCATTATCGGCCACTGTCCTAATGACGTCATCAACAAGAGGCATAGTAGATTTGGATGATGAGGTGTCTGTTGAAGGGTGGGGTGAATCAGGTAAAAGCTCATATAAAGTTATGGATTGGGAATAGACCAGATATAAATATTGAGCCCACACTATGACTTTCTCTTCTGTCACTCAACCATCTATAGCGATATCTTTGGCTATTTTAGGAACGAAATATTTCATGAACCACTCAGTCAACAATTGATCAGGGATCTTGAATTTAATAAGGTGGCGCCTGCGCCTCCATTCATGGAAACCAAAATAAATATGATTCGAAATATGAGTAGTAGTCGATTGTTCCAAATATTTCAAGAGATGGGTGTCAGTCTCATACCAGACATGAAACTGGAAATGGGTGAGGAAGGCCATAGCCAAGGTATTGAAATTGTAGAAGGCACCACAATGAATTTAAATGTACCACTTAGCAGCAACACCTGTCAAAGTGCGCTAGAAAAGACGAAAACGAATTGAATCATCAACCCAAGAGTTGTAAGAGAACCATAAATGGTACGTCATGACATGGGCTTGGCGGTCTTCCCCATATTTCTCCTTAAAATTTGGACAATCTCCGGGAATTTTAGTTGGAACTGGAGGCCAATGAAACATGTGTTGGATGGGTTCATTTGTTAATTTAGACACCTCTGAGAGTTCCAACGTAGCAATAAATGGTAGAAGAGGGTTATTAGGATCAAAAGGTCTCTGGAAGTCACCCATTTGCAGGTTGCAACCTTTCTGGTAAGGATTTCCCCCCATAGGGGTTGATTCTGACCATACTACCCAAATTGTCCCCACTGTTGTTGATAAGGTACATATTGTTGATAGGGACCTTATTGTGGTTGGGGTTGCTCATAGGTACCTTGTTTCAACTGTTACTGAATGTAGGGTCTTTGTTGCGGTTTTTTATAAGGCCCTTGCTGAACATAAGCACCTTGATGGGGCTGTTGATAAGGCCCCTACTGGGTTTAAATTCCTTATCGGGTTTGTTGGAACTGACCTTGAGGTATTTACCAGTATTGGACACCAAGAATATTGGGGTAAGTTCTAATTTGACTCAGAGTAAGGTTCAGACCAATTTAGATTTGAGTACCAAACTAAGGATTAGTTGCAACGAAACCTAATGGATTTTGGGCTAATGGATATACTACTATGAGACGTTGGGTCACTGAACATACTGATATTGTATGTTTGGTTTTTGAACGTACTGATATTGTATGTTCGGTTGTTGAACATGGGGTTGCTGAACTTGAGGGTACTGAATGTGGGGTTGTTGATAAACAAGCTGAGCCGAAGAAGGATGATAGGCTCCTACAACAAAACTTTTTGGGTGTGAAAGAAAAGTTCCACTAAGACTAACTATGGGTTTTCATTCCCCCTATACAGTTCCAAAGTTTATATTTCCCCCACCCTAAAGGGGAGGTACTATAAATGATTCAATTCCCCCCCAGGCACGGACAAAATCATAGATGGTACACTCAAAGGTGGGATGGTAGTGATCGTGGATAGCGACACAGGAGTAGATGATCCTAGTCACACAGTCATTTGACCTACAGAAACTGCAGGTTGAGCAGTAGGTTGCGAAATGGAAGTTGTATTTGAAACAAATGGGACAGAATATGGTGAAACACCCGTTGACCAAACGAGGATGTGAAACAGATATGTGGCCACAAAAGCCCCTAAATAAAGATTTCCTAGAGAAGTATAC
This sequence comes from Pinus albicaulis, assembly GCA_034641835.2. Classification (NCBI taxonomy): domain Eukaryota; kingdom Viridiplantae; phylum Streptophyta; class Pinopsida; order Pinales; family Pinaceae; genus Pinus; species Pinus albicaulis. Next base: position 420,321,281 of record CM076584.1, read on the forward strand.
CTGGGTGGAAATGTAGGCGCAACTTGACTAGAGGGCATACTCATCCCACTTCCTATATCATGAGGAGTGGAAACATAGGGAAAACCTTCCGGAGTGAACATAGACTCGACGTCAACTTCCGGGATGTGGGTCACTGAAGTTTCCATAGGAGTACTCACAAATGTAGTATCGTCGGCATTTGACGCCATGGGTGGTGGAAACAACCAACGAGCAGTACTACGATATGCTACAGGATAAGCACCAAAAGGAACATTGGGACCATAAAAATGACTATACAGACGCTTAGGAGATACCACAAACAGATCATAGATCATATTTGGAGGAAAGATCGTAAACTGTGAAGAAGGTTTAGGAATTTCCGACTCGGGATCCTTAGATGAAAACGTAAGCGAGTCATCAGGTGGTGGTCAAGATGAGATCGGTTGGACACTTATGACAATTCCAATTTTATCACCTTGAGCTTCAAGAGGCCCAGGTGGAAATTGCAGAATCTCAGGAGGAGGTCCTTGAGATCCGTGAGAGGAGGAGTGAGGAAAATTCAAATATTCAACCATGATGACCTTTAGGACAAGATAAATGAAGGGAAAGGTGAATCAATTTTTGAGAAATTAAGATCTATAATTAACCAGGAAATATAAGGCCATGAGTATTGCAAAGGTAGGGTGTTATCGTGGGCAGTAAATTTTAGAATTACACAAATAAATAAAAAAGGGGTAATCTAGGCATAAAGGATTACCAGGTATTTTTGAAATGCAATATACACCTTGGAAAAATAAATTACCAAGTACTTAACATACAACAACCAATCTCCCTGAATGTTGTGTTCGGTGTATCATGTCTACAAGGCGGATGACTCGGTTACCTATGGCAGGTTTGAAGCCTAGTGGGGTCTCCCAAAATATACTCGATGGTACATGGGAGCTCAGTCTGTAGTAGCATTGTCTAATGTGTAACTGTTCGATGAGAGTGTCCCCTTATACTTTTCATAAGTGGAGCATAGTCCTATATACTTCCATACGTGGGATGAGATATCACCCTCGGGATGCAACACAGGCTATTAGCGATAGCTACTACACTTAACGATGTCGAAACACATCTCTAGCCTATACCTCTGGATGTTTGCATTAATTCCAAATGCTCCTTAAGGTTAATTGAATAAATTCTAAAGTTGATCTTTGATTGTGTTTCAAATTCGGGCTCAAAGAAATTTCACCTGAATCCATACAAAGCAGTTAAATGAAAAAAAGAATTCATTTCATTTCGGTGAACTCAAAACTAATGAGGGAGAAAGTGAAAACAAGAATGCAACAAAAAAGAAATGAAACAAGTAATAATGCCCCCCAGCTAGCTCAAAATTACTGAAATGCAACTCTAAAACGAATCCACTTTCACTATCCCAAATGAAATCTTACTAAAAATGAAATCACTTCTTTCTTCACTAAGATGCACCAAACATTTTTTTTTTTTTTTTCACTTTGGATGCTCAAATGAAAACTAATTCAATTAATGAACCAATAAAAGAAAAACGAACCAGACGAAAAAATACTTGAAATGAATATTTCCTTTCACTTTCTCTTTTTCGAATGGAAAACGAATTGTTCCAAAAGTACTTGAATGAAAATGAATTTCACTTTTTCTTTTCAAAAAAAATAGGAACAAACCAATTCAAAATATCTAAATGAAAATGACTTTTTCTTTTTCTCTTTCGAAATGGAAATCAAAACAAGCATACGCTCTCAAACTTGTAAATCAAACAATCATGATCTATGTTTTACATTCAATCAAAAGTGATTTTGAAGTGCAATAATGATTCAGTGCAAATGAAAACAACTTTGTGAATACAAGCCAAAAGAAATATGAAATAGTGTTTCAAATGACTGTAACAGAGCACTCGGACAAAGCCAACCAATATTTTGATGACACACACAAGTGAAAAGTGAATGACAACTAACCTAGAAACCATCGAGGGTGATCAAACTCAACTCAAATACAAAACAGGGCCAATGAGACAAATTGATCACTCAAGCAAGGAAATCAAGCTAAACATGGTGGTACTAGATCATATAAGACTAGAAATACACCTCAGAGGCGAAGACACACTGGAAACTGAAGGGAAACCCTAATTTTTTCTAATCTCTTGGATCAACACACCTGTGAAAGGAAAACTCGAGTTGAAAGGTAGATCAACGCGACTGTTTTAAAATAATAAATAGAAATTTACATTATTGAAACTTTATTAATTTTTTATGTATTTATTTATTTTCTTGAAATTTTTTGGTAATCTTATGCTCTCTCCTCATCCCTCTATTTGTTTCTTATATTTATTTCATCTAACCTCCTCTCTTCTTGGCAGGATTTTTCCTGAGGATGGTCTTGATCTAGACGCAAAACGTAGACGCAAAAATGAATATTGTGGAGATTCTGAATTCTCGGCCAGCTCAAAAATCACACCACAGAAACCTGCAAACTATTATGAAACAACGTTGTCAGTGCTTCTGTAAGAACAGAAAATGCACTGGCCGAGAAATAAAAGAAAAATAAAAAGAATTTCAACAATCAAACCAGACTTGACACCCTAAACAAAAAATAAAACACTATGTAGACCTATAGAGACCTAAGCATACTCAGAACTTGACAATCGATCAAACTAATCAAAAAAACCAAATCGGAGAAGGAGACACAAAGAGGCTATAGCTCCCTAGCAAAGTCGCCAATTTTTTTGTGAAGATAATCCCCTCTACGGACAGAGGCGATCTCTCTAGCCCTAGAGTGGGTCTAGCAACACACGATACTAACTAATGAACCCTTTCCTAGTTTGTATTCAAAGCAGAAGAAGAAGGACCTACCTTTTCATGATGTTATCGCCTAACCCTTTGGTGAAGAACTTGATTCCACGATCCTTCAGACTCGCTACTCGCTACTTGTGGTGTTAAAATACCTGTAGGAAATCAAGAGACAACAACAAGAAACGTGACAAGATGCATAGCATACATCAAATACAAACTACCTAACAGATCAAGGAGTATTAAGCTACTTGCATAGATATCTAGACAAATATGGAAAGTGAAACATCAGTTATATTATTAATCATAGAAAGAGGAAGCATACAAACATGGCCTTGATGTTGGAGACCTCCCTTTGGTGATTTCCAAGTTTGAACGGAGGCTCTTTAAGCAATCCTTCTCCCAAGTGGAAATTTAGGCATAATCACAGTATAGGGATTCAAAGGATTAATGATCAGGAAAGACCAACCAATATTAGAAGGATGGGATTCAATTTATAGCTAGGGAGAGGGAGTTAGAGATCCATAAAAGAAGGAGTAAGGCCCACTTCTCAAGGGAAAACTTCCTAATTATAATATCAAGAGCTCCAAATGACAGAGCTCGATCATATCTGCATCGAACCATATCCAACCCATCGTTCTGGAAGCTTCTAGTGCACGAAGCTTCTTCTCCATTTGAGGAAACACTTCTAGAAATGGTTCAGTGCAGTTTTTCCCATCAAAGGCATGTTAGAGGTGCTAGGTCAAAGTGTTGCAACATGCCATCATCACGGAAAAGAAACTAGCAAAGAGAGTTGACCCAAAAATTTAGGTTTTGAGTTGAGCTTCTTAAAATATCTTCAAGGCAGTTCTGTTAGTCTTCAAGGGATATCATGATGTATTTTCCATGGTGGATATACTGCAAAGATGTCATATTAGGTCACTTTAGGATCGAGGATAGGAAGTGAGCAAGGTGAAAAATTACTATGTAACACACCTTCTACCCGACCATAGATTGACTGAGCCAAATCTCTCTTTAGCCAATCACCCCCGTGCCATATTCCAAGCATGAATGTGGGACTCAAACCGAAAGAACCAACTAGGGAATCCTTAGGTTAAACCAACTCACCCTCATCAAACAAAAGTTAGGCTTTACTATGATCTACACCCGATCACTAGGCCAACAGAAGCATGGATATCATTGGATGTTCTCCACCTAAACTGTGAGGAATTTTCCTATCTCCTAGTCTCTAAGGCTTTACCGCAACCCACAATCCAAATCAGGTGTCACTAGGACCTAAATTGAGACATACTCTCCAAAATTACTGTATATCCCAAACCTGGGATTCCTAGGCTTGAATGGAGATAAAACCACCTCTTAGGATTTATTGCAATCCAAACCTATATTATTAGTACCTAAACCGAGGAAACACATGAAACAATTCTAAAATCATTCAAATATCCACCTCACTCACATTCGAATCCATCTGGAAATCTGGATAAACCAAAACATGAGAACTCCACAACATCATGGATATCCGGAAATGACAAGGCTAGGCTAAGAACATTGTCACGCCTAGAAAAAACCCATGCCAAGAAAAAAAATAACCACATGAAATACCATGCATGCCAGATCTAGCAAGAAAATGATACATGCAAATCAATACCTGCAAAGAATCTTGTTGTAGTTGCTTGATTCCTACTCCTCCTTGCTTGCTTCCTCCTTCTTCATGCATTCTTTTCCTTCTTTCTCCAATGCCAAAGTGCTCCAAAAAAACTATAAGTGTCCAAGAGTGAGAGAGAGAGAGAGAGAATAATGAGAGATATCCAAAAATGCAATGACAAAAGCTTTGAGAAAAATCTTGCCAATTGATCCTCAGAAGCCTTTTTATCAATGAGGCCTCTATTTTCTTCATTTTCCATTATTTTCCTTCATTTTCTTCCTCACATGCAACATGTGACCTTTCATATCCCTTTTTTCCTACTTTCCATTATTTTCATAAATAAATGTCAAATAATTCCTCTTGACTATCCAAATCCTTTTCCTTTGCCTTTTCAAATTTCCTTAGCCATAATAAAACAAATGAACACCGACTAGGATGCTTTGCCCAAAATTTATCTTGGAATAAGTGTCCCATCAACTATGGTTATTATTTTTAACTTTATTACATGGATTTTTCATTGGGGTTGTTACACAAAGCATGTGAATATTCGTATACAAAACCCACTAATCAACAACACCAAAAAAACCTTCATCTTCTAAAATCATGGTAGCACATTTTAAATCTCTTTCAGTAGCTAGCACAACCTCATTATTAACAAAACATAACCTATGGCAAAACAATATACAAAGGAGCTTGAGCACCCATCCTCATCAAAAAATACTAGATCAAAAATAAGGCTCAACGCTATGCAACCATATACCAAAAATATAAACTCTAGCTCTATGGCCAACAAGTCAATAAGCAGCATAACACCACTTCTTCAATCATCACATATACTTAGAAAATAAGAAAATTAAGCAATACAATAACATTCTCCTCAACTCATTCATTCTTTCATAAGGTCTTCTCTTATGGAACAAAAAATATTGAAACTCTAGGTGGATCCAACAAACAATGTATCAAGTGTGCAATAATACAGGAGCCTGATTTGTACAACAACAACAATATATAATCCTACAATAAGACAATTCTAGATAATACATGTTGAGGCATGAAAAATCCTCTAGCTATGTCTTTTCCTTTTTTTTTCAAAAAAGACAACATAACTCCAACAATGAATAGTTGAAACACTTAAAACATATGTGATGTTATCCCTAAACACATGCCATCTCTTCATCATCGCCACATCTTGACATCTTCATCACGACCAACCTAATTCACATCAAATCATAACCATGAACATGCACAAGGGGTCATATTCATGGATGCCATATATTTAAACTATCATTATGGTTTCAACAAAAAAACTTCTCTAATGATGCACAAAGCTCCAATACCAATGAAATAAAACACAAGAGTAACATTCAAACCTTCTTTTCTATGCACAATTCCCCCTGAGCTCATGCAGATCCTACATAAATGATCAAGCTTCTATGTTACTTTCATGTGCTCCCCTGAGGCTAGTCATCTCTCATAGCTCTTTTACAATCATTAATGAATATGCATCCAATATCAATAGACTGTAGCACGGACTTAATTCTCCTATTCTAAATCTGAAGTGGAGGAGATTGACTTCAATCTCTTTATTTTTCCTTAACTTTTCTTCAACACATAAATCTTATCTAAATTTATAGCCCCTTTTTCTATTATATTTCCAATGTCTTCTTCTATAATTTTGCATCCTCTTAAGGTAAATACAATTACGTTTCCTCTATCAGTCATTTGACCCACACTCAGAATTTTTTTCTTCAGCCCTTCAACCAATAATACATTAGTTGCTTTATATTTTTTACATCAATATTTGCTCTACCTTTTCCTAGCACCTTCACTAGTCCATTGTTTCCAAGAATAACATCACCACCATTGGTTTTCTTGAGAGATATAAATTTGCTTTTATCTCTAGACATGTGATGAGAAAAACTATTGTTTATGTACCAATGAGTTTCTTCTTCTAGTGTGCATAAAGCAAGGCCACACTTCACTTGTTTCTCTTTCTTTTTGTTCCAAATTTTTGCATGTGGATTGTTGATGGAGGTGTCTTCTTTTGAACTTTTTTTGAATGTATTTTGGTTCATTTTCTTGTTCTACATAGGTTATATCTGTTATCTAGAATGTCTAAAATCGCTCAATTACTTGCTCCCACACTCCTTTTCCACATGTCCAAACTTATTGCATGTATAGCATCTTATATGACCGGAGAAGGGGGAAAAAGAACCACATGACTCTTGTTTCATGTTCCTTTAATTTCCATATGATATTAAATCTATAGTGTTATGACCAAATAAATTTCATGCAAAAAAATAGCCTTGAAAGAAACTTGATTACTAGGGGACCAATGATCTTCTTGTAGAGAGGATATTTCCTTAACTGCTTGTTGGACAAGACCTGAATGATTTTTTTCTACACTTGGTTACAATGCGTCCATAGTTGTGACAGATAAAAAATTAAATATCATGCATCAAAGGATAAAATGGATTGTTTTTCCTTCTTTGAATATCTACATATCTTCCATACTCATTCCTAGGAGCAAATGATTTTCTTTGAAAAGTCACTTTCCTTGGTTGTTGGTTTTTTTGTTGCTTACTTGATTCTTTACCAAGATTTTTAGAATTTATTTTATTGTCTAAGACTACCTACATGTGCCTAAGAGTTAGACTCTCCCTTCACTATTTCATGAAAACCAAAGCTTGATTTAATGGAAGGAGACCTTTGATTGCTGATAAGGTTGTCCAAAATCTAGGTACTGTCTTGAAATCTCAATGGTTTTTCCTTTTCTTATAATTTACTTCTTAGTGAGACTACCTTTATTTCTATTTGTCCATAATCATTCACATTTTCATTTAGTCGATTACTTGCTAATTCTTCAACTTTTCTTGCCTCTTACAACTGGATTCTCAACTTAATAATTTTATCTTTAAGCCCATTTTCTTGTTCTGTAAATATCTGAA